>CAJPEX010002415.1:0-24253 GCA_905338405.1 Notodromas monacha
TATAAGTTTTTGTGTTCCTGATTATTCCAGTTGCTTCTCAGCAATCGTGGCGCGACCGTGAGCGACATCTAGTCGTCTTGCGGTGCGATTTCATTTTAATTGGGCGACATCTAGTCGACCCACGACATGCTTAACGGATAAATTAAAAACGCATTTTTGAACAAAAAAGCATCGCTGCACAGGCGCATATAATATGCATGCATAATTCGACATAATTAATTAAAATGTAGGTTTGAGGCGGACTAAAGATCCGCCGTGATGATATCTCCTAAAAAGGTAAACATATGTGAGCGGAGTACAGGTATGCAAATTTGTTCATGTAGTGTACACATGATCACTGCTGGAGGATTATTCAAGAATTTTGGAAAAATGCCAAAATGGTTAGCTTCATTTTTTGTTATAGAGAGAGCAACACTTCTATAACCAAAGTTCAAATGAACCCTCTCTACAAAAGAATTCAAGGGAAACAGAAAAAATATTTGCTGAAGAAACTAATTTGTCATACAAAAACCCATGTAATACATGGAGAGAACCTTGTGAGGGAGAAATTCAAGAGAAAATTGTTGAAACGATGACATTAAATGAAATGTACATCTGCACTGCTTTCCCGGCTGTTGGAAAGTTTGTCTGGAAATTCTTTGGTTATTTTATTTGGAGTCCTCAAGGGAAAAAGCTCCAAAAATACAAGAAAATTCAGTTTATGTTCATTAAATGGGCTTGAAATTTGCATTCACCCTTGATTTTTTTCTACAGCACCAGCGTTTTGAAATGACTCACAGTGGGAAAATTCATAGCCAGGATTTTTCGGTACCACCAAGAATCTTACACAGCACACAAAATAACTACGAATTTCCTGTTGAATGACCACGAATAACTTGAATATCATTCACAATGAAGACGGCTAGGTAAACATGCGAATTCCTACAGTTGAACTAGAAATAAATCAAAATGACACGCGTTAGCAAACTGTGCATCGTTTTACTCAGAGTAAAGAATAATATTCTTTATCCAGCAACAAGGTACAAAACGTTCCATGAGAACACTTGTAACAACCTCTGCAAACAAGCTGGTGCAAAAAAATGTCTTTTTGCCCGGCAGAACTCATCGCTCATCAGTAAAACAAATGCCACGTAGAAAAAAAAGATAAAAATCCAGAAAGATCCGCGGTTACGTCATTGAGTCACAGAAAAAACAACAGGCCATTAAAAATCCCGATCGGAAGCAATGAGTTCTCCGCGCACTTTCGTGGAATGCTCTCCACTCAAAAAAAGTCAATAAAATCCTCTTAAAATACAATAACATATAAAATGTCGCTTGGACGGCGTAGTTTCACCTCAAAATGACGGGGCTGCTGGATTCAGCCATACACTCACTACCATACAGTAACACACTGATGTAAAATTTGGACGCTATGAACTCGCTGACACAGAACTTGATCCTTTTCGATTGTCTCACATTATGTCTGTGGACATAGAAACGTTATGTGCTGGAGGCTGTGACGTTTGCGGTGTCACATCCCTTGGTGTGATCGGCCTGGAACTCGGCACCGAACCAGCAATGCTCAGTGATATGGACTGATTCGCGTAGGAGGTATTCAGTGAGCTGATTGTGCTCCTCTGTTTACGAAACAATAGTCGCCATTGAAATGTTACACGCCAAGAAAGAAAACTAGCTTGTTCTTACCTTAAGCTTCGCAACATCCTCCAATCTCGTCAGATCTCTGAGATCCATGTGCTGGGAGTAGACCACGATCCAGCCCACCGCACTGGCCAGGATGAACAAGACCCAGAGCACACACATGGTTCGGTGGTACGAAAATATCATGTCATTCACCACCGATGCGTACATAGTAGCGAAGAGCCGCCATCCGATGAATCCCAGCATGCAGAAGAGCCACGGGATCATTTTCAGCTCTTCCTCCTACACAGAATTACACTTTCAAATCTGAATAATTTAAAATCTCTGAAGTGATAGAAACCTTTCTCAAAGCTGCGAGCAGGATGACGGTTGTAACAAACAGAGCCGCGCCGAGCAACAGGCTGAACAGGGCAAACACGATAAGGCTGTTCCGAACTACAAAATAAGAGCAACGTCAAGAAATTTCGCTCCACAGTTGATCATAATTTGCAACTCACCGTTCGGATTGCCAGCATAGACGAACTCAAAGCTGATAATGTAGTAACCATAGTGACTTGTCCCGGGTTCGGCCATTGCCAAGCAGTAGATGTCGAAAATGGCAGTAGCCACCGTGAACATGCTCAAAAACTATCGAAAAATGGTACTGAATTCATAAAATTCCACCAGCGTATGTATGTCAGAAATCCGACAGCTAACCAGGGAAAATAAGCCCATGATCCAAGCGCCTTTCTGCAAATCGAAGATGTCAGGGTCAATCAAGGGCCGTTTCCATTTGTCCAACTTAGAAGATTTGACTGTCCTGCTGCTCCTCGTTGAATATAGAGAGTGCAAACTCTGGGTCCCGATTGTGGAAATCGAGTGTCGCGACGGGGCATGGCCATGAGAAAGCGGCATCTTTCAACACACTGCTATCTGCTGAAAAATGATTCATAATTCAAGGAACCAGACCTATAACAATTCTCATGCGCCGGAAAACCGAAAATACCGTAAAATGTGAGAACACGATGCGTCAGAAATATCACGACCCTTCCCGGCATGTCCGAGATAAACTGACTTCGGAAAATCTTTCTACAAAGCACTCCTCAAACATAACTGGCTTTTCTTACACATCTTCCGGCAACAGAATCATCTAAAAAATCGAAGGGCTGCCAACATCCCAGAGGTTCGTCGGCAAGGTAAAGAGAAAATGGAACGTTTCTGCAATGCTTTCGTCATCAACACCTTGATAATGTGTATGCAGGATTTCTTCAAAAATGCAGGCTAGCATACACTGAACGATCATGTTTCACATTAACGATGAGGTACCTCATACCACTGACTATAACACTCGCTAGAATACCCCTACCTGTGGTGAGCACCTCCTTCCTCGACGGAACCTGAATTCCTGACACAACATTGTGGTACAACTTCCACTCAACGCCGCTCCATTCAATGCTCTTCCACGCCACCCCTAGGAGCACCAGCCTCTCATTGAGTGACTTTGACTGCAATGCTTTGGCGGCGTAAAATGTAAACAGAGACACATTTTTTAAATAAATAAAAATATATATGGTAATTTCCTGTTATCTCTGTACCTCATTCCTAGACCACACTACCATCCAGAAAAATCTTTAGGACAAGTTCATAATCAGAACAACCTACCAGAAACTGTGAATTTTATTTTTCCACATACTGCTGAAACTGACTTTGGGAGGTGGTTAGGTAAAGTTAGGTTAGGTCAGGTTATGTTAATTAAAAGATATTTGTAACTAACATAACATAACCTGAAATCAGTTTCTGCAGAAATCATTTTCAGCAGAAACCCAAAGAAAGCAGAAACTGATTTTGGGAGGTGGTTATAGCTGAAGTTAGGTTAGGTCAGTTCAAATTGGTCAGAGGAAAGGTACAAAGATAATAGGGAAGTACCAAATGTATTATCTATGAATCAAATGGGCATTGCACTCTTGTTGTTAAATTTCTAATTGCTTTTTGCATTTAAATGCATGAATAACTTACTCTAACGCACAGATTCATCAGAAAACAAGTCATGTATTCAAATTTATTGCTACAGTATTGAGCCTTTGGAGTGGTGTCATATTCAAGAAATTAATTCTCAGGAAAATAATTCTTTTCTGGCCATGTTTGGAAGTTATTTGCACAAATCAGTGGTAGTAATGGAATACCTTTGAATGTGCTAATGGGGGGCCATTTTTGGCCCCAAATAAATACTACTCATAAAATAACAAGAATTAAACAATACAAATGCTGCAAGTTCATGTATTGAATACTGTAGTATGTTATCTTCCTTCACCATTCTTCAACATGTAATTCCTAACTGCAAGCATGCGCAATTCATAAAGTCACTCATTCATAGCATTGAGGGATGGAGTCGAAGGGAACATCCCTCTAGGAAGGCAGCATGGAAGTGAGTGGCGAACGTATTCGGCCGCACAGAGAAGCGGACATACTTATTTTGAAAGAGCAGCGTTCCAGGTGAAAATATTTTATCAAAGCAAGTTCAGGAAAACAACAAAAACTTGAGAATTCTGTGATGTATTTTGCAGTGAGTCTTTTCTCGTGATATTTCGTTTTCTTAAAAATAAATTAATATGAGGTAAGATAAGCGTTCGCTTCTTTGACTCAAAAGTTCCATTACATTTCATTTCGGTTTTCAGATATCCTCCGATCCTATCAATATGGCGACGTGCTAGGTCGACCATCAGAAGGATAGGGTGTGTGCCAACGCTGTAATTTTGGTAGTGGTTAAGTTTTTTGAAGGATGGCCACACCGAATCGCCCTAAGTCTCCGCGTCCTGGAACACCAAAGAGTGATCGAGAAGAATCTTTCTGGGAGAAAATTGGAACGCTCGGAAGGAAGAAAAGCAAAGGAAAAGACCGTACGTAACTTCGCTTCTTACGTCAGCACACCTGTTCATTTACGCTTCTGTTCCTTTAGCTCACGAAATTGAAGAGGAAGGGAAGTATGCCCTCGACTCTGCGGCTACTCCAGTTGGACGTGACTGGTCCCCTGAAGACTATGAACTTGGTAATGTCGTAATGGAATGTTCTGCTCGATACTTGTGGTGAACGAATTATATTTTCAGACGAAAATGAAGAACGCTCCATGATCGAGCCTCATTCGCGGGACGATCATCGGTTGAAAGAACTGTGCGACGTCTTGATCGAGTGGATCAACGATGAGCTTGCACCACACCGTATTATAGTGCAGGATGTCGAAGAGGATCTGTACGATGGCCAAGTTTTCCAAAAACTTCTCGGTAAGTTTCAAATTTTCGATACTTGATCCGATGAATTTATGATGGCTTCATCTAAACTTATGCCGGACTATATCCCGGAAGGGAATATTATATCTGTGAAAGACCCTGTAAAAAGTAGGGTTTTCGGACTACCGTAGTTTTGCGTGTGATGGATTTCGATTTTTTTAAATCTGGGATTGTCTTTGTATTTTAAGAATTCTTTTCGTAATTACGCTGAGACTTCTGTTTTCTTTATCTTTTCGCGATGTTCATTCAGTGTTTGTCCTTCTAACTGCGTTATTTGCTTACAGAAAAACTTTCAAACGTGAAGCTAGATTGCCCGGAGGTGACGCAATCCGAAGAAGGCCAGAAGCACAAACTTCGCGTTATTCTCTCTGCTGCCAACAAGATCCTGGGCATGCCAAGAGGTGCCAATCACAAATGGAGCGTCGAAAGGATTCATTCGAAAAATCTCGTCTCCATTCTTCATCTCCTTGTCGCACTCGTCCGCCATTTCCGAGCTCCAGTGAAACTCCCGGAGAACGTCGTCGTCAACATACTTGTTGTTCGGGTACGTGCGTGGGGTAAATTTCCTTGGGTGCATTGTTTCTGATTTTATTGATTTTCAGAAAAAAGAT
The DNA here is from genome assembly GCA_905338405.1 of Notodromas monacha. NCBI lineage: Eukaryota > Metazoa > Arthropoda > Ostracoda > Podocopida > Cyprididae > Notodromas > Notodromas monacha. The sequence continues at coordinate 5,513 of CAJPEX010002415.1, forward strand.
GGCATTCTGGTGCATGAAATCATTGCTGAAGAGATTACCGCTCGATATGACGACCTGGGTATGAGAGGTGAACGTGACGCGTTCGACACTTTATTCGACCACGCACCGGATAAACTGGTGGTCGTAAAAAAGGTACTGCAGTGAAGAAAAAAAAAATTTACTCTGTAATAGAAGGCAGTTGTCTCACGTCTAGACTCATGAAAACTCCAATATTGCTTGATGTCGTGCCTCGGGAGAATTCAAGTATAGAAATTTGATTCTAAAGCGAAGTTTTTAAAACATTTCGTTGATTCGGCACGCATGTTTTTTGCGTGTCAATTACTGAATTAGTGTTTCACAGGACGCGAGGATTTTTTCGAAGAAGAATGTTTTGATCTTCTTTCGTTCCTTCACAGTCGCTGATCGCATTTGTCAACAAGCATTTGAACCGCATAGACATGGAGTTGACTGATCTGGAAGGACAGCTGAGTGACGGAGTATTTCTCGTCTTGCTGATGGGTTTGCTGGAGAACTATTTCATACCCTTGTTCGCCTTCAACATTTCCCCTCAAACCTTCGATCAGAAAGTGCACAATGTCGCCTTCGCGTTTGAGCTAATGCAAGATGCTGGCTTGCCAAAGCCAAAATCTCGTCCTGAAGGTAATTGTTTGTGAATTGAGAAAAAAAACGAAATTTTTTAATGGGACGATTTTGGAACTTTCACTGAAGGAATGTTCAGCGAGTGACGAAACAGAGATTGATATGGTGGGGCCCCGAGATGCGGACGTAATTGGTGCTCAGACGTTTTCCCTACGCTGGAATATCCACATGTTGGATCACATTAACGATCGATTTCAATGGAAAAATATTTGATCAGTTCCCTGATTTATGTGGAATTGGGAATAAGTTCCCCGAAAAATGGAATTTCTTTTTTTGTCAACTTCGAAATTCTAAAATAACTGTGCAGAACAAAACCGAACAGAATATTTGTTTTTTGCATGAAACGGAGCCCAAATGCAAAGAAGCACAAGTCTTCCTATACAGTATTTTGTACAGATGATGGAAAATGCTCTGGAAAAAGAAGCACGAAATTAGCATGGTTTTGATCATGAAATAGAGTAAATTTACCATAAAATTTCTTTTCATTTTTAAACGTGAAAATATCTCAATTTGTTCAAGATTGTTCGAGATTGTTCAAGATTGGAAAACTTATAAAAAAAAAAAAAATTTTTCAGTTTTTCTAGATGTATTGGAAAACTGACCGCGTCTCGAGACGTTGTCCAGATGTCGCGGCATATTTTTTGATTTTCCAGTGTCCCTAAGTCGAATCGTCCATATGTGAGGTCCCCACTTGTATAACAATTGAATTAAAAATTCCTGAGGACCCAGTCACTGAACGTGAATTCAGCAGTAATCTGATGAGTTGATATCCTTGAGCTCTTGTCGAAAGAATCGAGTTACTGTATACAGTAGTTTAATTTGACATCGAACTTCGCAATGTTTTTTCAGATATCGTGAATGGAGACGTGAAGTCGACCCTGAGGGTCGTCTACAACCTGTTCTCCAAATACAAAGGAGTGGCTTGAAAACTGCTGGACACCAAGAACGAACTCCGTGGAATTTTTTTTTTTTTTTACTAGCAGTCGGAGTGTGTGTGGTGCTTCTTCGCGAGTGCCTCGTGCTTCCCTAATCCCAGTCCGTCTCGTTTTTAAAAATTTGCAATGGTGCTAAGTTAACGTGTGGCTGAGATGACGCGGAAGATTCGGAAGAAAGACGCTATTTTATACCCCCATAATGCCCGTAATTGTGTTTGTCGAAGAAAGTATTAAAGATTGCTTACACAAGCTACGCAAATTTTTATTTTCATTTTTTGGTATTGAACCCGTAGTGAGATGGACATCGGAAAAGCAAGTGTCAAAATAGAAAAATTAAATAAATTTAGGTTTCGGCTGTTCATACGAGGTGTTTTTTTTCCACATTTGCTATGATTTAAATGCTCTTTTTGAAACATAATCAATAATCACATTATTCCGAACGATTCTCGGAATCATTTTCCGACCGTTTCCAATCGAAAGAAATCTCAACTTACCTGATTTTTGTTTCTTCTCGAAATATTTATTTACTCGATTGATCTTGTGTCATACTTTACACGCAAGTCTCAGTGCGATCAAGTGTCTCGAGAAATTCACTAATTTTTATTTTCAGTGATCCCCAAAAACGAAAAAAAAAATTTTTCCGACCTGTATTTTGTGTTCAGAAGTTTAAATTTCGAACTCAAAGATGAGGAAAGGTTGAAATTCGTTTCCGTGCAATGACCGAATTTTGAATGATTTTTGAAATCCTTTCCTGTCTTCTGCGAATTAAAAATGTCTCAATTTACCTGATCTTGCTGCTTTGTACAATTGTTGGGTGACTCAAATGATCTTGTATCGTAATTTTGCAGCGATCAAGTTTCACGAGAAATTGACCAAACTTTTCATCAGTAAGGTCTAAAAAATATATTTTCAAGCTGTATTTTGTGTTCAGAAGTTGAAAACTTTGTGGTCGAAGATGAGATAAGATGAAACTTGTGTTAGTTAAATGACCGAACATTTTTTCATCAATCTGGGAATGGGTTAACATATCATGAGAGACTTTAGCGGAAAGGTTTGAAAAGTTATGAGTGTCTAAAAAATATTTTTAAACTACGCTAAAAAAAATTGACGCCTTATTTAATTTTTTTTTGTACGATTGCTGTTTTTGATGTCTTCTCTTCAACGTCCTCTCCGTTTTGTTACCGCGACATTTGTGCACGTGCTCTTTTGAGATTCGCTCTTTCGTGGCGTGCACAATCTTCCTTCAGGTTCGTCATGCGTTCATTAATAGACGTGCTGTGTGCTTTGATTGTGCTTGCTGTGACTGACATTGTTGCTGTTGATGTGCGACCTCACATCATCGTTATCCTAGCTGATGACTTGGTGAGAAAGTGTGGCGAAGAATTAACGACAATAATTTAGTCGCAATTGTTCTTTTTTTTTCTTTTTGAATCGCAGGGTTTCAACGACCTCAGCTTTCGCGGAGGATCACAGATCCCTACCCCGAATATTGATTCCCTGGCGTACAGCGGGATAATTCTCAATAACTACTATGTCCAGCCAATGTGCACGCCTTCGAGAGCAGCCTTACTGACTGGGAAATATCCGGTTCATACTGGTGAATGCAATTCTTTCATTTGAAGTACAGTGAGACCCTCAGATGCAAATGTAATTGGTGCATCAAGAGTGTCTCTAAGTTGAATTGTCCCAAAGTCAAGTCTTGTTTTCCCGTAGACTTACATTATAAACCTTTTTATTGGTGTTTTGTGGAAGAAATATTCTTCAGAATTCCATGAAAAAAAAATATATTGCCACTTGAATTTGATTCAGTGAATATGTTTTCAATTCAATAATAATATTTGGAGCATTGAATAGTATACCACTGTACTGTATATTGAAAAGTTGGCATCTACAAAAATAATATTCAAGTCCAAAAGAGAGAAGGAAGTCCCTTTATGCAATAGGACATTGTTTTAATTATCTGAATGGATGGGAAAATTATGAGAGAAATGACAAAGAATTTTTCTGGCATAAATCATAGGGTTGGAAGTATCTGTTTCTTGCAATCAAGCCAAAAATTCAATATTAACATCAACATAACAATATCAACCTAACATATTTTATTTTTTAATGGCTTTCTTTATGCTTTTATAATTTATTTTGAGAAATATGTAGAAATATCTGCAGCCACAGGCTGTTTTCTTTATGTATTTTTTTTTGCTTGTACTAGAATAAATTACTCTTTCAAACGCGGAATTCAGACCCTCTATTATTTTTTAGGCTGATTTTGAGCATTGAAATACTGCATTTTTGTATTGATAGAAATTTGTAAAAATTGTGTATCTTTAATGTGTACTGTTGTTGAATAGTTTTTTTGTTTGGTTTTGCACAGGAATGCAGAGTTACGTGATTGTGAATGGCGAGCCCTGGGGCCTTGGGTTGGAAGAAAAAGTGTTGCCAGAGTACCTGAGAGACCTTGGTTACCAAACCCGCGCTGTGGGGAAGTGGCACCTGGGCTTCCATTGCCCTGAACACACCCCTACTCACAGAGGGTTTGAGTCACACTTCGGCTACTGGGGAAGCCATGAAGACTACTACAATCACTCTGCCCCAGATAAAGACTATCCTGTGAGGATATATAATATATATATGAATATAAATTCATATACCGTATTTACTCGAGTACCACGTGCACCTTTTTTCTCGAATTTCAGAAGAAAAAAAGGGGTGCGCATTGTAAGCGGGTACAAAATTTTCAAGAAGTTTTTGGAAGTTATGTGTGCATTATACTTAATTATAATGGAGAAATTTGGAACAAATATAAGAAGAAAACATTTTTGTACTGAAAAAGTTGCAAATTGATTAAAGTTTTGTTCAATTCATGCCCAAAGTCAAATTTTTTGTTTGTATTTTTTGAAATTTTATGGTTTTAGATTCACTAAAAATTGGGGTGCACGTCATACTTGGGGATAAGATTTTTGCAAAATTTTCAACTGAAAAACCCCTGTGCGTGCCTTACTTGAGGGCGCATGGTACTCAAGTAAATACGGTATATGCATTTTTTTCTTTTGCTCTTCAATTCTTCATTGGTGTCTAATAAATGTTTCATTGGCAATTCAGCTACAGAAGGAAACAATAAGAACAAGACCTGGATCACTGTGTATGCCCTCCACTGAAGTGCACTGAAGTTAAGTTTACCACATAACCCCCACTGTCATAGAGCATGTAAGTGCGCATTCAGCTGCTCTTGATCAATTAAAATGCACTTCAGTGGAGAGGATTCACTGTGATCCAGGTCTTTCTCTGGTTTCCTTCTGTAGCTGAGTGGTGTATTAAAAATTCATTAGACACCTATGAAGGATTGAAAAGAGCAAAAGAAAAAATTGCAACTGCATCCAATGATGGCAATTGGCAGTTTATCATTTTTTATGAACCAACCCTTGTATATACACATAATTTGGAGAAATAACAAATTCCTGCTAGGTTTTGATTTCATAGTTCCAGGGCAATGTTCCCCAACCTGTTGGTCTGCAGGAAATTTTCTTCTGCATAATAAATGTATTAAAAGTAGCAATGAAGTCTGTTAGCTTCATCTGAAATTTATGAAAGACAATGGCAGTTGAAATTATCTGTTGAAAAGTGAAAGTTGGCTTTTCTCTTAATAATGCTGCAGACAAATTTTCCCCTGCTGAAATAAATTATTTCAAATTTAAATTCTGAGGAATCTTTCTTGAAGCCCACGTTCCTGATTTTTTTAAAGAAAATTCCTCAATAGCTGCTTCATTGATACTTGACTTAGTGTTTTGCAAAAAAGCAGATCAATTTTACGTACATGTTATGTAGTCTTTCAAACAAATTTTTTCTGAGTCCACTCAAATTTAAGGAAACTTTGCCTGTTTGCAGAACATTTTTTGGGAAATTGCTGGTCCACAGCAGGCCTGAAAAGGTTGAAGAACACTGTTCTAGAGCCAAGTTAGGATGTATTAGTTCAGTGTAAATTTTCATAATTTCAAAGACAGAGCTCATTAATCAAAATTGTTTTTTAAATGTTTATAGAAGCAGCAGAGAGAGAGAGAGATGGCTTCAGGCAGGAAGTATTCAACCGAACGCAAAAGAAAGCCGTTTTTTAAAGGTATATATTAATATTATTATAATGCAGTTTTATTACATTCTAGGTTGGCTATGACTTGAGGAGAAACATGGATGACGTGAGCCGACATCATTTGGGGGAATACGCAACTGACTTGTTCACCCAAGAAGCAGTAGATGTCATCCTTTCACATGATAAAGCGACTCCATTGTTCCTTTATTTGGCTCATTTGGCACCTCATGCTGGTTCTCCAGAATCTCTGCAAGCCCCAGAAGACTTGGTGGGAAAATTTGATTTCATCAAGGATGAGAAGAGGAAGAAATATGCTGGTTTGCAACTCATTTGATCATTGAAAGAAAAAATGTTCTTACTTCACAGCATTATGTTCCCCAACTGTTTGGGCCCATGGACCAGCAAATTTCTGTACAAATTTTCATTTGTGGACCAGGAAATTTTCCAAAAATCTTCTACAAACTGGCCAAGTTTCCTAAAATTTTTGCAGACACATAAAAAGTTCTGTTTGAAATACTTTTTAGCAGGTACTTGAATTTTTTTTGCAAAACTTATGTTAAAAACCAATGATGAAGCAGCTATAGTGGAATGTCTTTGTAAAATTACTAAATTAGAAAGGTGGGCTTGAAAGGTTTCTCAGAATGAAGGATTACAATAATTTATTTTTGGCAGGTGAAAATTTGTCTGAAGCATTATTAGGATGAATGACAATTTTTATTTTTCATTGGATGATTTGAACTGCAATTCTCTGTCTAAAATTCCAGATATAATGGGTTGGGAAACAGTGCTTTACAGTATTCGTAAATTTGAAGATTCATCCTAAAAAGATTTTTTTGGAAGTGTCAGCCATCTTTCTTGGATATTGCTGTTGATGCATTTCTTTAATTTTGTTCTTCAGCTATGCTGACCAAGCTAGACCAGAGCATTGGTCTGACAATACAAGCACTTGAAGAAGCCAAAATGCTGGAAAACTCTGTGATACTCTTCTCTACTGACAATGGTGGAACGCGGAGTGTCAATGAAGGCAGTGCTGGATCAAATTTCCCTCTGAGAGCTGTGAGTTTTCTTTTGACTTTTTAAATCAATATTCCCTTTTGTCTCAATCTGGGGAAACAATCTGATTAACGTACTTTATAAGGCAGATTTCAAACTTAGTTGATTATAGGTATGAACCTCTTGCTGCTGCCAAACCGTATTTCAGTTCAAAAATTATGCAGCATAATTGCAACCTATGTAACCTGCTTTTAAATTAAGCAAACCACCTTAATCTTGGTTTTTAGTAAACCCCAACTGGGCAACCTTGTTTGTTGAGAAACTTTTGATCTATGATTTCATTTAATCCAGTTGCAATCAACTGAAAGAGTCTGCATTCCTTTCATCCTTATTTTTGTAAATTGGTGTTTTCTAGGTAATATTGTTCACTTAATCATGATCAAATTATCTTTTCTTGTTCTTTTTGTGATTATTTGTGAAGTGTTAGCATTTTGTTGAAAATGTGCTTTTCAGTCACCCTCAAAAGCACAATTTCTGACCAAAAAATAGCGGTTAATTTGTTCTGACAGTCATCAGTATTGTAGCATTGAGCTCACCTCTGAGTAAAAAATAAATTTTATTTGATCAATAGCATATTCTTTTTTTAACATGGAATAAATTTGTATTTCCTAGGAAAAAGGGACAGTGTTTGAAGGTGGAACAAGAGCAAATGGAATTCTTTGGAGCCCCATGTTGAAAAAGAAGAACAGAGTTTCCAACCAGTTACTTCACATAACTGATTGGTTACCTACACTCTTCTCAGTGGCAGGTGAAAAGAGAGAGAGAGAGAAAAAACATGTCCAATGAATTCTTTTGTCCCAATTTCAAAATACTTTAAAAAATTCAGGAGGGCAAGATGAAAGCTTGCCTGTGGACATTGATGGTGTCAACCAGTGGTCTGCACTCAGTGAAAATGAACCATCTGCCAGATCCACAATGGTGTACAACATTGCTAATGACACCAGCAGTCTGAATGGAGTCTATGGATCTGTCAGAATTGGGGACTACAAGCTTGTCAAAGGTTTATATCATCAGCTGAATTGGAAACCCTTTGTGGAATGAATCATTTTTTTTCTAAAATATCAATTCCATTCAAAATCTAAACCATCCAAGTATCAAAACTTTTTTGTGACAAGGTTTTACCTGTGCTGTATAAAAAAATATTGTTCACCAGCAGTATTGTATTTAAATTATTTTTCAATTTGTATTCATGAAATACAGTACAAGTTTGTAGTTCTGAATATTTCTGAAAATATTACTGAATATTTCTGAAAATATTCTTGAATATTTCTGAAAATATTCCTGGATATTTCTGAATATTTCTGAAAATATTCTTAAATATTTCTGAAAATATTCTTGAATATTTCTGAAAATATTACTGAATATTTCTGGAAATATTCTTAAATACAGTATTTCTGAAAATATTCTTAAATACAGTATTTCTGAAAATATTCTTGAATATATCTGAAAATACTGTATTTCTGAATATACAGTATTTAGAAATTTGTATTTTGAATATTTCTAAAAGAATTTATTTCTGAGTACTTCTAAAAATTTGTGTCTCTGAGTATTTCTGAAAATATTCTTGAATATATCTGAAAATATTCTTGAATATTTCTGAAAATATTCTTGAATATTTCTAAGATACTGTATTTCTGTATACTGTATACAGTATTTTGAATATTTCTAAAAGAATTTATTTCTGAGTACTTCTAAAAGTTTGTATCTCTGGATATTCCTGAGTACAATATCCCAAAAAAGTATTTCTGAATCTTTCTAAAAATATTTGTAAATATATCTGAAATTATTTCTGAATACTCCCTCAAATATTTCTATATTGTAATTCTGAAAATATTTCTCATTATTTATAAGAATATTTCTGATGGAACTTTCGATCCAAATTTCCCTTAGACTTTTAACATCTAATATGCGTCTGATATGTCGAGTGCTTATTTCTGACGGGTTATTTATCTCACCATCACCAGGCTCCGTGAATTTCTCCGAACCCCTCGACGGCTGGTACGGAGACCCAAACGTTGCCGAATTGACGACCCAGGCCGACAAAGACCTCTACAACGCCACAGTGGACTACTTGAACACCTGGAACCTTGTGGGACCCATCATGGATGCCTTGAACCTACTTCCGAATGCCTCGATTCAAGCAGTCATGAAAAACGCTTCCGTCGTGAAATGCCGACTTCCGATCGCTGATGTCATCGTCTGTGATCCCGAAGTCGAGCCTTGCGTTTTTCATATTGAAAATGATCCGTGTGAACAAGTGAATTTATTGTCATCGGTTGTGAAACCCAGTAGTGATGTGTTCCTCAATAATAAGGTGCGAGAATGTTCCATCGGCAGGGACTCGATTTTTGACGAGTTGTTTGGGTTTTACGATGAGGTCTTGGCAGCATCCGGAAAGAGGAGGAATAAGGAGTATGACCCCGGAAGTAGTCCCAGGTTTCATCAGGATGTTTGGGTACCTTGGAGAGCTGAATGTTGATTTTAAAATATTAAAAGAAAAGAAAAAAAAGCAGACGAGACGAGTTGAATATTTTCTCGAGCATAGAAGAAGGGAAAATTATCATTCGTTTTAAAATTCGACTTGTGCAATTTTATTTCTTTAAAAAATCGACAATCATGCTGCAATGAATCCATTTCAAGGCGGAATTCGTTAATGGCAAACGTTTCAGCATACAGAAAAATTTATTTCGAGGTTGTTGACAATAGGTGGACAAACAAATGGTTGAATTTTTTTTTACTTGAAGTGTAAAATAAAAAAAAAATATTCTTTGAATTGACTTTGTGAAAAAAAATTTCGGAAATCCCCTCGAAGGCAAAATTTTTCAATGACAAACTTTCAATTTAAAAAAAATTTGATTTCGAGGTTGTTGAAAAGTGGAAAAAATTGTTTGATTTTTTTTTTACTTCTCACGTTCAATAGTGGAAGAAATTATTTTGTGTATTCACGTCGTGCAAACTTTTCATCGAAAGAAAATTGATTTGAAGGATGCAAGGTTGTTGAAAAGTAGGCAGAACGACAGTTTTTTTTTTGACTTCACGTTTACTTTTGGAAATTTTTATGTTGTGAATTGGAATTGTGCCTATTTATTTTAAATCGCCAATTGTAGAATGAAAGCGAAATTCCTTAATGACGGAATTTTTCAGCAGAGCGAAATTGTTTTCAAGGTTGTTATGAAAAGTGGAGGGTTGATAATTTTCTTTTTAATCCCTTTTGAGTGAAAATTTTTATATTTTCAAATTGCATTTTTTAACGTTTTCTGAAACAGCATTGCTTTTATAGGTTATCTCATGGGATCCTGAAAGTGTGTGTGCATTTATTGTGCAATGAAGTGGATCCCCTGTTGCAGGGGAAGCAGAGGCAGAGAGTTGATAGAAGTGGCTGAGGATGACCCATCATCATCAGGCACCACCCCCAGCAAAAGCCAAGCTGTGATGACAGCTATTCCACAATTGCCATCATGGTTGTGGAAAGGTGTCGCTGCCTGTCTGGGGATCAGACTGAAGCCTGACCAGAAGCCTATTCTTGCCACCATCTTGTACATGCTTGGGTTGTCAAGTGGTTTATGTGAGTTGTTCAACATGGACACACATGTTATTGCAAGGATTGGTTTGAAAAGAAAAAAATCTTGTCAAATTTCTGGTTTGTTAACCATGTTCAAACAAAAAAATTTTGTAACTGACACTGAGAGGAAAATTGAACTTTTCATGAATTTGCATGTCTCCTGATTGCTCAAAAAAGTTTAAAAATATTGATGGAAAGCTTCTCAGCAACCCCTTTTTCAGATATGATAAGCACATTCCAGTGGAAAATACATTTTGATATTTTCAAATGTTTTAATTAATGATTTGTAATACCGTATTTACTCGAGTACCACGCGCACCTTTTCCCCCAAATTTCAGAAGAAAAAAAGGGGTGCGTGTCATAAGCGGGTACAAAATTTTCAATAAGTTTTAGGAAATTATGTGTGCATTATACTTGATTATAATAGAGAAATTTTGAACAAATATAACAAAAAAACATTTTTGTATTGAAAAAGTTGAAAATTGATCAGATTTTTGTTAAATTCACGCCTAAAGTGAAATTTTTTGTTTTTATTTTTGAAATTTTATGGTTTTAGATTCACTAAAAATTGGGGTGCGCGTCTTACTAGTCAAATTTTTTGTTTTTATTTTTGAAATTTTATGGTTTTAGATTCACTAAAAATTGGGGTGCGCGTCTTACTCAGGGATAAGATTTCTGCAAAATTTTTAACTGAAAAACCCCTGTGCGCGCCTTACTTGAGGGCGCGTGGTACTCAAGTAAATATGGTATAATGCTACTATTAAATTGTTTCCTAATTATTAGAAATAAATTTCCTAATTGCAGAAGCTGCTGAAAAAAATTCTAAACAACTCAGCAGAGTCTTACTGTTGATTTTTGGAATAATCTCTGGGTTTTGTGTAATTTAAACTTAGAACTGCATTTTTAAAAATTGGCAATATTAGAATAGTTGTGAAAAATCCTTCATTTTGAATGAGGAATGTCATTTTGTTGATATTTTCACAGATGAAAATAATTTCCCACTGATGCTATTATTGAAAAATTTTCTCATTGAAATTTCAAACTGATCATGTGACCATTTCAGTTGACCATGGGTTGTTGTCATTTTGGTTGAAATTATGCATGCATTTTTACCCAGGTTACATTGCAGCCAACTTCTGGTTCTCCATCTTCAACACAGCTTCTCAGAAGACCAAGGATGATGTGGTGGATGGATTTGTGTCTGTGTTGGTCTCCATGTCCTGGGTGGCCCTTGGGCTTTATGCCAGGAGATTGGCCCACAAGCTGCTCAACAGCAAGCTGATTGTACCCCTCATCAGACTGCATGCAAGAACAGTTTTCAGGCTGAATGCAGCCTTGGTCCTTGCAGCATTGCTTTTAGCCTTTCTTAGTCTATCTATTCTCAGTGCTGCTGGGGTTTGGCAGGATGTCACATGCCAAACAGGTGAATCTGACCCATAAGATAATGAGCTATTTTAGTGTGTAAAATTTCTTCAATTCTCAGTCCATTCTTTTGAGAAATACTTTGGGGGTGCAGGTATATGAATGAATGAACAGAAAACTTTATTTGCAGGTATAATTTTTCTAAAGTTTTATGGTCACATGATGAGTTTTAGAAAAATAAGTTTTATTTTTCTAATTTAGGTTATGCTGTACTTCAATACTATTTGGAAATTTTGGACCAAGTTCAACAGAAAACGTTTTTAGTTGAAACAATTGAAAATTAGTACAGAATCATGCTCAACTTGTGTCTAAATTAAAATTATTATGTCCTTAATATGGATGTACTGCAGTTTTAGTGGCACTAAAAAAGTGCTCAATAATTCATTCTAGTGGACAAGTTTGGACCAAGTTTAAAAGAAAAACTTATTTTCACCCTTGGATGGTGGAGGTTTTGTGGCTGTCCTGTGGCAAACTTGGGATTTTTTGGGGTGTAGAGGTATTTCAGTTAGACCTGAAATGCCCCCAGGTTTCCAAGGCCTAAATTGGAAAAAAACCCAGATGCCAAAATTCCCATTGTCTCAATAAATCCCCAATGTCAATCCTATGCTGGGAATGCATGGAAAAATGCCAACCAAAGGAGGAATTTTTTTATTGAGCCAAAATTGTCTGCAGGATTATTAAAAAATAACACACTTTTGGCCATGGTTTGAAAACCATATTCTATTTACAGCCCTCATGGGAAAAAATTTTTGCAAAAATAACCTGATTATTCAGCACAAGGGCTTATAAAACTGGTTGAAAATTAGTGAAATTCATGCTCAATTTATGTGTATATTCAAATTTGGATGTTTTTATAATTTCAAAGTATTGCAATTTCAGAGTCACCATAGAAATGGGGTGTGTGTCTTAATTTGGAATACGATTTTATAAAAATTTCCCAGTGAAAAACTCCAATCTTACTTTAGTGCATGTGGTATTCAAGTAAATACAGTATGTATATACTATTTTGACAAAGTCATGATTTGTTTGCAGTTGATGTCACTGTTGCACTGTGCAAGATCAGGTTCTTGTCAAGACTGATCTTCAGCATGCTGTTTTTCTTGTGGAATCTGTTGGTTGGAGTGGTCATGATTTCACTCTGCAGGACACATACTCTGAGTGAGTGCGCCTGTTAAATGGCATTCTTTATTCTTAGTTTAATGAATGATTTTCCTGAAATTCATTTTCTTTCAGACATTAGAGCTGCCATAGTTATGCTTGATGCAGACTCAGCCACAGAATTGGAAGGTGAAACTGAAGCTAGGCCAATTGGAAAGTGTGGGAGAGGTATATGTGGCCTATTTTCTTTTTCTAAACATACTGCTTATTAATTTGTTCTTCATGTGTGAAGAAAGTTTCCTGAGACTGGATGAAGAGTGGTCTTCAGATGAGGAGAAAGAACAGCAACCACCTCCAAGCAGAGCTGTGAACCAAAGTAAGCTGACCACTGAGGAAATCCTTAATGAATTCTGGAAAGTGTCAGTGAGTGTATATATACAAGCTCTTTTTGAGAGTACTTTTTTTTTGGGAAATTCTGATTTCTTAATTTTTTCCAGAGAGAGTTGCATGTATCATCCCTCATGTTCCAGCAATGGCTCATGTCAGTCATTGGATTGACCATCTGTTGGACAGGTGAGGTCAAAATTTCACACATGGCAGAATATGAGTGTTGTCCTAAATTTGGTTGACCTTGGTTATTTATAAAATTTAGTTAACACTGTTGAAAATATATATATATATATGATGTATATCTCATGCTTATTGTAAGATCCTGGTATTTAAAAAAAAAATTTTTCTAAATTTCTTTAGATTTACTGCATGATGATAGGATAAAACTTTCCAGTTATGGCCAGAGTTCTCCACCCATGTGGCCATATCACAATAGGTGTTGAGAAATTTCAAGGCCAGGTAAATAATGTACAATGCCTTTGTTTTAAACATGCATTTATCTATGTATTGTTTAATTTTCAATTTTTTTATTTGATTTGCAACAAATTTAAATAAACATTTTTTGAATTTTTCCAAGAACAATGGTTCATTTTCTAATTTTTTTTTATTCTTCAGAAACATCATCCAAGGCCTCATTTTTAAATTTTATATGTATATCATAGGCATCCACTTGGTGTACTGGCTGAGACATTCACCATCAGTGTACCAACTTGGAGAGTTGTTCATCCCTGTACTTTTGCTGCCTCTCCTGACATCCAACTATGCACAAGTCAATACTGAAGCCTGCAGAATGATCAGGGTATATGAAATAAAATGAAAAATCACACTGCATGTGCATAATAATTAATTTTGAAAAGATGTGTTTAATTGTTTTCAATTTATTCAGAGCATCAGACCAACAAGAGAGCGATTGAACATCCTGCTGCACCTCAACTATGCTCCACCACAAATGACCATCTATGGGCACTGTTTGAGCTATGGCACCATTGTTACAGCAATCTCTGCACTTCTCTTGGCATTTTTCTCCAAGATCCTCTTGAGTGAGATAGCAGCTGCTATCTAATTGTGTAGTGATTTATACATTCATTCATTATTTTTGGTCTGAAAGGAAGCAAGTGTTTATGTCATTGTTTAGTAAAATTGCGGCATTGATTTCTGCTATGATTTCATCTGGAATTCCAGAGAGGCGCACATCCAGGGACTTGATGTTTTTGTTGGATTTGAGGCCTTGTAACACAGCCTGGCCTCCTTCCTGTTGAAGAAATTATATGGTATTTTTGTCTCTGATGTGAGAGAATTTTCCAGGATTATTTTTGAAAAAAGTGTGGGATATGTTAAATCTCTTAGCAAGAAACTTTTGGGGACTTCAGACAAAGTTTGTCATGCTGAATGATTTACTATGAAAATATTTTGAAAATTAATGACTTTAAGCAATTTTTGCAATTAACCTGCCTATATAATCAATTAAGTAGATCTTCCTTTTATGGTATTGTCACATTTTTCTTTGTTCTTTTTAAAATTGAGTGATCTTCTGATGAAGGAAAAAAGTTTTGGTACTCTCCTGTTATCTCAGTACCTACTTTCCTGTTATCTCAGTACCTTCCCTCTGACCAATTTAACCTGACTTCACCTAACCACCTCCAAAAATCAGTTTCTGCTTTCTTTGGGTTTCTGAAAATAATTCATCATATTTAAAATAATTCATCATATTTAAAATAATTCATCATATTTAAAATAATTCATCATATTTAAAATAATTCATCATATTTAAAATAATTCATCATATTTAAAATAATTCATCAAATTTATGCAATCAAATGTCAATAATAATACTGTACTGTACATAGCTCAATGTGGAATAACAGGAAGCTCTTCTTATGTACCCTGAGATTTGGGAAAGCAGCAATGTGGCTGGTGAAATCAACCACCCTGTATTCCTGCACTTCCTTAATATCTTGCTGCACAGGCTGCTCATCAGAGGCCAAAGAGAATGAGTCATCTTCTATAGCCACCCTTTGCACTTGATGGATGTTCAAGGCCTGAACATAGTCTCTGCAGAGTTTAATTATTTTTTTGCAATCCATTTCAGATCTATTCTGAATAAGCTTTGACCCTTGATGATCTTCAACTTCTTCCCATTCATCCACATACTGCTCTATTGCTTTGGCTGCTATGGTCTCCAGGAAACATCTCTTGTGGTTGTTGCCATGAATGGTCACATCATAACCCTGTGACACAATATCAATGTAACATATTAATTATCAGTGCAACACCTGCAGAGCACCTTCTTTTCTCATGCCCATTATTTCACACAACTACAGAAATGAGCTTCAAAAAAATTTGAGACTCCTGAAATTCAATGAAAAGACTCTTTCCAAAATCTTATAGGACTATAAGCAACCTTATAGAAAATTAAATTACTGTAGAATAATACAGAATCTATATATAGAGCCAAAATGATTTTGAATTACAGAGTTTAAAAATAAATGATTACTGGTTTTAAGGACATTGTCCATTAGGATGAGTTCATAATTAGAAATACAAATTAGGGAATTTTAACTCAGTGGTATTGACATTATTTTCTTCAAATAAAATATTCACAGGACTTACATTTAATTTTGCTTGACAAGTGGCCTTCCAGAAGCCTTCATTGTTGATGAGAGGCACTGTAACTTCCAGTGGTAGTTCTGTAGAGAGCAGTTTGACCACTTGTGTGGGGGACAGAGGTCGCCAGCCTCGCAAAAGTACGAGAATCCACGTTGGAATTCCAGCGGGGAATTCCAACGTGGACCAGTTTGGTTCAACCTCCATTTTCTCTTTTCCTATTTCTATACAGTCTCAGTTTGCTTCGCGAGCAGTAAACATCTATTTTACAACTTTGTGATTCGAAATATATTTGTCATCTTTTGCCTTTTGGAGCTCTTACCGAGGAGCTCCCTGCCGTGACATAACCTGACCTAACCTAACTTTACCTAACTGCTTCCCAAAATCAGTTTCAGCAGAATGCAGAAAAATAAAATTCACAGTTTCTGGTAGGTTGCCGTGATTATGAACTTGTCCTAAAGATTTGTCTGGATGGTAGTGTGGTCTAGGAATGAGATACTGAGATAACAGGAAAGTACCAAGAAGAGGGTATAGCTTCAATCATGCATTCCTTCATCAATTGCACCTATTTCTTTCATTTTGCGATGATGTGTGGAACAACTTATTGGAAGAATTTTTACCATTGATTATGCAGCTTTCATCCACACTAAAAGGAACAATCAGTCACATTTTTTTTATTAGAAATTTCTGACAGTGCCTGATGCATTATTTGGGACATTTCTATGTGGAGTTTCTCTTGAATGTTCCTTAAAAAGGTGTCTTACAGCAGCTGGAATATTGGTAAGTTTGTTATAATAACAAGATTGTTTTTACATGTACTCTATGGGATTTCTGCTGGGACTTGAGAAAAAGTTTGTTGAGCTGAAACATACTTGTTGTAATGAGATTTTACTGTACTTGATTGAAGTGGTTGCAGCTGAGGTCCAAGTGGATGAGATGAGGGAGGTTGCTGCTGAGCAGCTCTGAGACAAAGTTGCCAAGTTTGTGGGAGCAGCCATTTGCAGCCAGAGAAAGACTAGTGATGCGAGAACCTTTTCTGAGAGCCATGAAGAAAAATTGAGCTCCTGAGTCCTTGATGTCATTCAGACTGACATTGAGGGAATGAAGGTTGCAGTAGGGCAGAACAGCTGCCAAATGTTTGGCTCCTTCAGGACCTAAATGAATTATATGCAGTTTGCACAGTGCCAAATACAAAAGGAGAAGAATGGAATGGATGAAGGAGACAAAAATAAGTGTAATGATGATACTGTACAAGGGTTGTGTCAGTCTGATGTGACCTCTGATATTCTTGCAGGAGGTGATATTGCAAAAAAAAAAATCATGACATATAGCCCATGATGTTCTGAGGTTCTTGGATTTTGTTTTTGGATTTAAAAAATGTTTTTCAATTTAATGCACAATCATAAGTGAAAACTTTCCAGATAGAGCCAGATTTATCCTGAGCTGAAAATTGGAACTGTTTGTTGTTTTACCCATTATCTTCTTTACATTTTATATAAATAATGGTTTGAAAAAAAAAACAGAAAATTTGTGTGTGCTATAGCCTGACAAAACAGGCTTTTGGATCCTTTGAGATGGGTGAATAGAACTCTGGGTAAAAAAAAAAGAAGCTAAAAAGCATTTCCTTGTGTTCTTGCTTTACCATTTTTTTTCAACTGTGTTATAAAACTTCAAGTTTAGCTTTATAAAAGGGTTGAGAAATTATTTTTCAAATATATTCTTGACTTATTAACTGACCCAAAATAAGCAGTCTGTGTGAATCAATCTTGAATGACAAATGTTTCATACCTATTTTATTTTGTTCCAGATTGAGTTTTGTGAGCTTCAGATTTTTCCTCAGAAGTTTTCCCAGAGCCAAAGCACCATTCTGGCCTATTTTGTTTCTTGAGAGGTCAAGGGTTTGAAGAGAACTGTGGCCAAGCAAGGGTTCCAAGAATGCTTCCAGCCTTGGATCATCTATCCTACTTTCATACAATCTGAAAAAAAAATAATGGGATTCAAAATCTATTAATATGTTTCCTACAAAATCTCATGCATAGATTGAATGAGGACATATTCTTACTTGATGTATGTTAACCTTTGAAGTTTGGAAAATGTTGTCCCCAGATTTGCACAGTCAGCTTCAGGAAAGTCAAGTCTTTCCCAGCAGAAGTCAATGCCACAATCTTGTAAACATCTGAGTTGAATGGACTGCAAAGAAGCAGAGATCCTGTTAATTTTTTTTTTCAAACATGGGCTTCATTCATAGGATTTCAAAATACAGCATGCTTGAGAACTTCCATTTAAAAAGCTATTGCCAGCTTTTTCAAGATTAGGCAGAATGTATTGCATAATGTGCCAAATATGTTAGTTGGCAACCAAATGTAGCATAATTCATCTTTTGTGAGATAGTCAGCTAATGTATATGTACTTCCTTAATCAAAAAGCAACTCATCAGCCAGAAAAAATAATTTTTTTCAACAAGTGTGTTACTCATGTTTTGTATACTTGAAAAATCTGAGAATTGCATAGAATATCTTCTCTGCAGATGTTTATATACTGTATTCATCAAATCAAATATCAACTTTACCAACAACAAAAACTCATAACATTTGTCAAGTCAATCATAAAATTTGTCAAATGAAATGTCCAATTTTCAAGTCAATCATAAAATTTGTCAAATGAAATGTCCAATTTTAAAGTCAATCATAGGAGGTATGAAATGAGGCAACAAATTCATCACAGAATAAGTTATCAAATAACTCATCAAATTTGATCAAATCAAGCATCAAAGTCATCAAATAAATCATCAAAGTTATGAAACAAAACATCAAATGAAACATCATATTTAAAATAATTCATCATATTTAAAATAATTCATCATATTTAAAATAATTCATCATATTTAAAATAATTCATCATATTTGAAATAATTCATCATATTTAAAATAATTCATCATATTTAAAATAATTCATCA
>CAJPEX010002416.1:0-28274 GCA_905338405.1 Notodromas monacha
TCCTCTTCATCCACTGGGAGATGGTTGAGTACATGCTCAAAGTGGCCCATGGTGTCTGGTAAACTTGTGTGACCAATTGTCTCTCCAATGGCCTGCTTGGCACCATGTATCAACTCCTTCACCTTTAAAAAAATTCAAGTTTTACTCAAAAAATCCCACTTATGCAAGCATTAGTCAAGTTTATCCATATTTTCATCCACCAAAGAAAAACAGAAACCCAGTGCCATACTTTCAATATGACCCACTTATTCCTCTCAAACTTCAATGTTGTCTGACAATTTAATGGAAATTAAAATAACCATAAGTACTCTCAAGTATAGGGAAAATTATGATAATGACTATCATTTTGATTCATTCCATGAATTTATTATCAAAATGAGCATACAGTCAACCCCCGGTTAACGTCCCATCCGGTCAACATTTTTTCAGTTAACGTTCTGGATTTCAAAAAGGAAAATCCCCCCTGTTAACATTCCTGAACTCGGTTAACATTTTTAGTTGGAGCAGGGGGAAAAAACGTTGACTGAAAAAAAACGTTAACCAAGGGAGTCTTACCCTTAAGAAATAAGGGAGAAACGTTTACAGTAATTTGATCTATTGTGCATCAGGATTTGGTGGTATGTTGATAATGCAGTTTAATCCTTGAATTCATTCTTTGCAATATTTTGTGAACTACTTGATATTTCATTATCTGTTCCAAGACAGTGTTACCCAATGCATGGTTGTGGACCAGAGTAGATCTGCAGAAGTTTTTTTTTGCTGGTCTGCAGGAAATTTTCTTCAGCTTGATAAATTCATCAAAATTAGCAGTGAAGTCTTATCTTTATCTGAAATTTTGGAAATGCAATAAATGGTGGATGAAATTATCTGATGAAAAATAAGTTGGCTTTTCTCTTGGTGATACTTCAGACAAATTTTCACCTGTTGAAATAAATTAATTTTTCCTTATGAGAAATCTTAAACTGAAGAAGCCGCTCTTGAGTACGTTGAACCTTCTTTTCTGCAAATATTAGGGATGACCCTCTGACAGCATACCAGCAAGCAACACTAACAGGAACTGGAGTAGCAGGGAAGTTTCCCAAGCCAGACATCCCTAGTCTAGTCATTTCTTCACAACTTCTCTTGACAATGACCTTCAGGAAGACCTTGATGAAGTCCTGGTGACTTGACCTGAGGTATTCACAAGCCTTGTGCTCTTGGATGACAAAGTACAGAACCCACATCCAGAGAACAGGTGTGCCCACCTTCTTTCCTCCCCAAAATAGATGACTGATCATGTTGTTTGAATATGCAATCAGCTTTGGATGGGATGAGATGGGGATGCAACCAACAATAGATTCTCTGGTGTAAGGTGAGGTGTTGTGGCCACCTGTATGCACCCATTGAAAATAGGCCTTGTATCCAATAGGGAAATCCAGTATAGATGCCAACTTGTTGCAAGCCTTGGAGCTGAGGAGAGTATCAAGTGGCATTGTGACCATATAGTCAATACAGGCAGGTTCCAAACTATTAAACAGTCCTGCATCACACTTTCTGATCATGAGAACAGGAATGTCCATCTCTCCTGTAATGTTGCATAGTGTCTCCAAGCTTTCACCAGTGTTGAAATCTCCCCACAGGTCAACCTTTTGGATAAAATCTGCATTTGGTCTCCTGGCAACCCTGCTGACAGGGTACTTGAGATAAGTTGCCAAGGGGAACTTTATTTGACTGGTGAGGTTAACCAGAGGGGCAAAGTGGGCTTCTATGCTTTCCTCTGGGCTAGGGTCATCACATGGCTTTCCTAACCTCAAAATATCCACAGCCTCATCCTCCTTCCCATCTTGTAAGAGTCTTAGTAACTTGTGTATGCCCCTGGGGGCAGCTGCCTTGATGCATTCCTTCTTTGTTGTAATCAGCCAGCTCTTGAAGTGCTGCAATTCTGGAGTAAGGTGCTGAAGTCCAACAAACTTGGGGTAATATCTGCAAATAATGAAGATTCATTTTAACTGAACTGTTTACCAGGTGGATTTGACCCAATTATGTTAAGAAGAATCATGTCATGATTTAAAAATTCAACTTGCCCTGCTAAGATGGAATTTCCCTATGGACTGTCAAATTGCTTTTGCTGTATACTGTTGGGCCTTTTTAATGAGAAATTTTACATGAGCATGCATTCTTATTGTCACATAGTAAAACTAGCTCTTGTCATTACATATCCCAAGTGTTAGCTTATCTTGCACTGGATAAGATCAACAAGTCTTAATGAAATCTAGATACATTACCTATGCCATAGTTCATCCTTCACATGAAGAAAGTCCTCCAACGTTTTGATGATGGGATACAATGGAATCTTTGAGTTCCCCTGCATTGCAAGAGTTCCATTTGCAGTCACAGTGTACTTTGAATTGCGCAAGAATGGAATAGCCACTGAAACATCCACTCCAAGATGGCTAGTCTGCTCTATGCACACATCCACAGTATGAAACTCCACATTGGCCAATAATGAGTCACTGTAGTGGACATCTTCTGTGCTGATTTGTCCATCAGTACATATGTGGAGATGCACTGGCTTGGTTTCATTTGATCTCAGGAACCTGGAAGTAAATTTCTGTTTTACTGCATTTGAAGAAAAAATCAAAGTGTTTTTCATAAATATATCTGTGAATAAATTTCTTGAGGTGAACATTTCTTGAGTTACACCCATCCAAATAATTGTTAAATCAATTCATGCCTTTGCTCACTCTTAATTATTTGATTTCATTCTAGCACTGTTATTTCAACTACTGTGATTGCTCACCCATGGGTATTTCAAAGGAATATTGTTTGAGCAGTTTGTAATTCAAAGTGGCAAAGCTGAGGAAAATATTTGTTTTCTCTCAAGTATGATTGTCATATCTGGGCATTATTTTTCCAAAGATGAAGGTCACTTTAAAGTTTTAACTAACAATGTTCTTTTCATTTTTCAACAGTGGATTAAACTAAATCAGTAGAAGGGCCAGGAAATTATTATAATTTTAATATTCATAACTCCCTTTAATAGCACAGTTTCATAACAATAAGCACATGTTGGATCATCCATTAGATTAATCCAACCTTTTACACATTTTGAAATTGTCATTACCTTGAGAGAAATTGGCAGAGTGAAGCCAGGCAGGTTCCCCCAACACCATCCATAGATTCCACACACTTCAAGAAATTTTCTTCTGTGACCTGCACTGCCATTGTATCCCACACAATGTAAAGAATTTCTGCACAAGGGTCCATGTTGATAATCTGGGTGAACTTTTGCTTGACAGCCTTCCAGTAGGACTGTGCATTCTGAGTAGACCCACTTCTGTCCACTGCCAAGATCACCAAAGAATCACTCCTTATTTGCATTTTTCCTTCTGGCAAATTTTTCTATTTTCCCTGGTCACACAGTGAAATAGGACTTTCTTTTGAGTCACTTGCGGCGCTATTGATGATGAAAGCAACACTGCATCTCGCTTTTATTCAGAAAGTTACGTCATCCATTTGAAAGCTGCATCTTACAAAGTTGCATCAGGAAGGTTCGTCATCATTTCGAGCTGGGGTAACGGGAACCCTACCTAGTTTTTATTATCGAAAGCTTATGCAACACTCGGGGCATAAGAAATCAGCTTCGTTTGCGTCAACATTCCGGGAAACGCACTACTGTTATGTAGTGTTGGAACTTCGGCAATTAAAGGTATTGTAGACTGCACCAAGCATAATGATGTACAGTGCGGTACACCACACGATCAAAGTACCTAGTGTTGGAACAATCGAATGGGTTCATGATGGCGACCCCCGTGCGTCACTGCGATTAGCTACATTTCATTATTCGCCTTGCCACGCGGTGAACGTGCGCATCGGTAATCGATCTATTGATTGGGTTAAGGGGATTGTTGTACTGTATAAGCTAATCTCTTAGCGAGTTGTGCTTTCCTTCGCGTGGATTAATTGTGAGAGAATAAGGAAGTGTGCTTGTTGGTAGCGTGAGGGTTTTTTTTTTCTGTTCTGAATCCCATTTGGTACGAGATAACTCCGATATTCACCCGATCTGTTGCGTGCGTAATGAAATTTCGTTGTCGATCGGCGCGTACCGTGTTGATTAAAGAATTCGATGTAACTATGATCTGAAGAATCACTGACTTTCCCGTGTATCGTTTCTCGTGTTGTGTGAGTTCGAATGATTTTGTTCGGTTGTAATAAAGCGGTCCAAGCTGTAACTAATACGAGATCTGTGCGAGAGTGCTTGTGTTCCCTCTGGGATATTTTCGGTTCTTGATGTTTACTGTGTTCAGGCGAAGACGTGTCGGAAAAGAGCATCAAAATAAATCTTCTGACGATATATCCTTCGGAATTGCGTAATTCTTTCGGTCGATTGAAGACCATTTTTCGCACTACTTTTGGTTCGTGCAATGTGCTTCTTTACTGTGTGTTTTTTATCGTAGCTTTTGTTCACGTGAAATGCGGAGAAATCTTCGTGTGTGTACAGGGTTTGATTCAATAATTCTTTGAAATTTAATAGATTATTTCAGCTTTTCCAGAACACTTGTAAGTATATCTTCAGTGGTGATAAGAAGTTAATCCATGTAAAGGGCAGATTTGCCGAAGGCTTTTCGTAGTGGATGCTATTCTCTGCATGGCTTCTATAATACATAGGTTCAATGACTCACCAGTCTTTAAGCGTTGCGTAATTAGTGCAAAATTGGGTATGATGTTGTCTTATTCTAATGCATTATGAAGTGTCGGAATTTTTAATCTTTCAATCGAGGAGGTCGTAGGTTTTCTGCATTAACAGATGCCGTATTCGTTACTGAATGAAAAAAGGATTAAGAGTTTCTTAAAGGCATAATTATGTGCAGAAGCATCTCCGTACCGAAGGCATGGCCTGAAATACAAAACGGCGCAGGAAGTTCATGCGAATGCGGAGTTTTGTTCTCTTGGTTTCCGCTTGCACGCAGAAAATTCTTCACCGAATTACGCAGTTTGTATGCATAACTTATTATAGTACGCATCTCGCTCATTCCCAGCGCCTGGGATATGCAAGGAATATGAATATCGGGAGATATTAGGTATGCAGTGCTGTTAGGAATCGCTGTGTTGAAGTTGGGACGTGCGAAGCAAACTGGTTTTTCGTTCACATGAGTTTTTTTCTTCTGTATTCTGTAGTTGTTTTTGCTACATATTTTTTCATGCTGTCCTGGAAGTTGAACCGGCAGAATATCCTTGAACGGGTTTTTGTTGTTGTTTCTTTACAGAACTTTCGTGGATATTGAAACAAATGAGTGGAACCGGAGTTCATTTTTCGGAAGTTGCTGACTGAATGATGCAATGTGACCAATGAGTGAGTACAGTATTACCTTAATTTTTCATAGCGACATCTTTTGCCTGTTATGAAACAGGGAGGATGATTGTGTGATAGAAAGGATAGATGTCGCTATTCCTTCAAGAAAACTCGTTTCCATGTCGAAGCAGTACAGGACTGTATTTGGAAGAGTAACCAATATTGCTGCAATGACACTCACGCAGAGATAGATTCTGTGAATTAAAATGCTTTTCAAAAAATTATGTCGTGGATTCAACCGAAACTTTTTTTATGGCTTTCGCTGGATGCCCATAGAGCTTACATCATTGGAAAATATTGTAAACTGTAGTTAGTTGAATCTCTTTGAGGCTAACTTAAAGGGACAAAAAAATCGATTTTCTGTGGGGAAAGCAATAGTTACAGGAAATAGTGATATTCTTGGCCATGATGAGTATTGACAGGATACTGAACTTATGGATACTTAATTTGCCCAAATATTCTTTCACTTCCTTTCCAAGTGCATCAAGATACATTTTTATATTACTTCCCTCTTTCCAGTATTGATGAAATGTTATTCAAAAGGCCAACAGACGAATTGCTTTGTAGGAGGGTTGAAAAAAGGGAAGAACCCTTGGGAACCTTCCATATTAGGAAGGTTTTTATTGCATTGTTGTGTGTATTGTTTCAAAGGGAATTCAGGCAGGAAGTAGAAGAAAAAATTTACATCAAGAGGTTTCACTAGAAAGATCAAAGTTCTCAACTGCATCAATATTGGTTACTCCTCAGAATGCATCAAGAAACATAAACAGGATTTCTCAATTATTTTTGCATTAACTTGTGTCACAAGTATCTGAGTGTATCTTATTCATGTGATCTCATGAATGAACATGGAGATAAATTAATGAACAATTTTTAACATGACATTTTAACGTAAATCCCTTGAATGTTTCCATTTGATGGCACAGCTGTTAGATTGAAACACGGTTTGTGCGAAATCAAGATTCATTTCCTTAATTCATTCTCGATCACAACAGACATCTCTCACAAGCCTACCATTGCCTCTTCTCAACACTCAACCTGACGGCTGTTTTTTTCCACATAAAACAATGGTTGATCACAACACAACCCAAACAAAAAAAATCATGTTACATCTACTTCCGCTCGTCAAACAGCAATTTCATTTTTCTTTTTACTTCCAAAGATTTTCCACAAGATTTTCCGGGAAGAAAAGGTGAACTATCAAAAAACGTCTATCCTTTGAACATGTGTTCAAATATGAAATGTAGTATCGGTAACACTCGGCTATAACATGGCAAAAAATGTTGTTCCACACAGCGAAAAAGAAAGACTGAGGAAGAGAAAAAAAAGAACAAGTTTTCAACTATCACATACATTCTCCAACCCGAGTACAGCAGCTGCATCTTCCCTAAAGAGTTTCTTTCTTTGTGCAATCGTGGAAAGGGAAACAAAAAAGTATGTGTGTATGTCGTAGTAGTAGTGTGGAGAATCTTCTTCCATTTTGGCATCAAGTGCGAAATTCATTTGTTCGTTCGTCTTTCTTTTTCTTTTTTTCACTCAGCTTTGCGGTCGAAAACCGAGTCAAATGCCGCTGTGGCGGTCTCGTCGAGCACCGAGTACGCCACGGAGTCGTCCAAGACCGGAGTGCAGCAACGCGAACTCATCATGGAGAGTCGCTCGTCGTCATTGAGGGAGAATCCCCGGAGGCGGTTGTGGGCTCTGCTTCCGCGTCTGGACACGATTTCGGATGCCTTGTCTCCAATCTCTTCCAAACCTGCACAGGTGAGAATACAATGGAATTAGATTCATCATTAATTTAATTTATACACTTCCACTACAGTCCGTGGAAAGGTACAATCACACCTGAGCATTACTTATACAGTAAATAAATTTA
Source organism: Notodromas monacha (assembly GCA_905338405.1). NCBI lineage: Eukaryota > Metazoa > Arthropoda > Ostracoda > Podocopida > Cyprididae > Notodromas > Notodromas monacha. The sequence goes on from CAJPEX010002416.1 coordinate 7,206, forward strand.
CTCGATTTTGAGAGGCACAGCGAGCGAGTCCACCTGCATTATCAATTAATAATAACTTATTAATAACTTATTCAGTGGAGATTTGATTGTAGAGAAAACCATGAAACCAGAAGATGAAAATGTTCTGAATGGAACTACTGACCAACTCTTATAATAAATTCGTTGTAAAGAAAGTCCATACAACTTCATTTTCATATCAGTCATCCTCACTCTAAAAATTGATTTAATAAACACAATGGATTAATTTAATAAATTAATTTTATCTTCATTTTATTTCACTTTTGATGAGAGTCACACCTCTGTCTAAAGAGATGATGGAATTGACAATTTCTCCCACAGTCATGCCGGCCTGAGCAGATTCCAGTCGGTGTCTGCGGCGGACGAGGAAATAGTCGGTGATGAAGACCAACATGGCGGCGATCTTGAGACCCATGCAAATCCCAACGAATTTGTACCGAAAGTTGACGATGTCGTACCACAGGCATCTGCCCGAACGACCACCGCAAGCTCCTCTTTTCCACACGGTACATGTGGAATCGATCACATTCCCAAACATGATGGGGGAAGGAACGTAGCCGAAGAGCCGGAAAATGACGAACCTGGATGGAAGAGATGAGTCAGTTATCAATAGTATGGCTGGTGTTTTATCCTCTTTTCTTGAACCTTCTAAAATTATACCATAAGAATCAGCGTAACAATAGAATCTTTGTTTCTATTGTATTTGTATTGCCCTTACAATAATATTACATATTACATGAATTGTAATATATTGCAATTCATGGAGGACTCAGATCAGTAAAGAGAATTTTAAAAGATCAGTAGAAGAGAGAGATGTATGTGTAATGTTTTGATATAATAATATCAATGAAAATTTCTTACTGTGTTATTTTTGATTAATGTACTCCATAACGTCAGATTTTATCTACATGGTGCATAATTCAGGTGCATCAGTTTTTGCTCGGGAAGGAGGCAAATGTCGGAATTGGGCGGAGGAACCTCACAAGCCCAAAATTGTTTTACACTTCCAATGCGCCGGATCAACTCCAAGTGCTTGGTTCTGTGCTGATTTTTGAAATCAGTGCTGCACTACCGAACGATCACCTTACCCCACCGAGGAAGAACACTCACCCAAAGAGGACCCCCCATTCATTGGCGGTGGCATGGCAAGAGACCCTTCACGATTTAATTGATTGTGTCCCTCTTGCAATGGGGCTGTCCGTGAATGGGGGTTTTTTTTTTGGGTGGGTGGAAAAAATTACTTGTTCTTTGCTTCTTACCCGTGTTTTATTTTCTATATGTTATTGCTTGAACATCAATGAAATTGTAGAATGATTTGGTCATTGTGTAATGTCACTATTGTACAAACTTCTGTCAGAAGTTTTCATTTTATGTGAAGTATTTCCAACATCTGTGTTTTTAATTTATTATTGATGCAGATTTATATCTAGGGTCAGGTTATTTTTGCAGCGGTTTGGTTACTTCTGAGTGGATGAAATTTTTGCATACCAATTTCCAGAATACTTTTACCCTAATACTCTCTCTTTCCTGTTCTTGTTTAATATATACAGTAGTTCACACAACATGTTCACACAATTTGATTAGACGACTAAGTAAACTTTGTGTAGCAGTGCCTAGAGGAGAGTGATGGGTGCAGTGGCCAAGAGTTTCACTGGCGCAAAGTTCTACTCTGGCAAGACAAGGGCCCATCCAAGACTTACTGCATGCCAAGTGCAAAAGAGCGCTCTTCCTCATCCACAGAGCGCAGCACAATCATGAGCAGCGGCATCTGAGTAATGGCCACCACAAATGTCATGAAGAACAGCAACACGAAGCGGTGGCATGGCAAGAGACCCTTCACGATTTAATTGATTGTGTCCCTCTTGCAATGGGGCTGTCCGTGAATGGGGGTTTTTTTTTTTGGGTGGGTGGAAAAAATTACTTGTTCTTTGCTTCTTACCCATGTTTTATTTTCTATATGTTATTGCGTGAACATCAATGAAATTGTAGAATGATTTGTGTAATAACGAACGTCACGATTGTGCAAACTTCTGTCAGAAGTTTTCATTTTATGTGAAGTATTTCCAACATTTGTCTTTTTAATTTATTATTGATGCAAATTTATCCCATAATTATCAGGTTTTTTATCAGGGTCAGGTTATTTTTGCAGCGGTTTGGTTACTTCTGAGTAGATAAAAATTTTTGCATACCAATTTCCAGAATACTCTTACCCTAATACCCTCTCTTTCTTGTTTAATATATACAAAGAATGTTCAGAATTTAACAAGCAGAACAGAACAGTTCTTGTTCTTCTCTTTCCTGTTCTTGTTAAATATATACAAAATTAGAATTGAGAATTTAGCAAGATGCAAACAACCGAGCAAACATTTTTCAGAAGTTCTGATCTGCAAACATGTTCACACAATTCGATTAGACGACTAATTAAACTTTGTGTAGCAGTGCCTAGAGGAGAGTGATGGGTGCAGTGGCCAAGAGTTTCACTGGCGCTAAGTTCTACTGGTAGGTTCTGAATGACGTACGGTTCACGTTTTCTCGCGAGAAGGAGTAGGTGTCTCGCGTCGTGTTAGTACTCGTCGCCGTAGACTCATTACCGGTGGTGTTTACAGTACTTCTTGTCGTTGTGCTGAAACGCCATGACAGAGTCGCAGACTGGGGCACAAGGACCAGCTGTGGCAACCGGAATCGCTGTCACATCAGCCGCCGTTGTCGCAATTCCCGTAACATTTCCGCTCACTCCTGCTTGAATGCCTTTTCCAGAAGAAGAACAAGAGATGGAGTTTAGTTACTTAGTGTCCCTGTACACAGTTACAGTGTTGAGTGTCCGTGTTAGTGACATTAACATCGCTCTTCTGTTTCTACACGTAGGTCGCACTGTTCCCCTTTTTATTCAGTGAGGTAAAGATCCACAAACTGGCTCCACGTCATTAGTTGAACATTCGCATCCAAAGTTGCAAGCAGCTGTCAAGTTCACCTGGAATTATAAGTCAACATGAGTTTAAGGAATAATATCACCTTGCTGCACTACCAAGAAAAGTAACTTAAAGGAACTAAAATCCAAGATTCCAATTATTAACAGTATTAATTTCAATTTTAGCACACACATATATGTATGTAATATTGTAATGTCTGACAAAAATTAGTTCAAATACAGATTCCAGTCACAAGCAACAGTCCTTAGTGTACTGTATTAAATTTCAGACTACACTCTGAAAATCTCTTGTAATCAATCTTGTAATTAAGAATGGAATGATGAAAATAAAATTACATGAAGTGCAACCGATGGAACATGCCTTTTGAAGCATAAAAGCTTGTAAATATCTAATAAGCTTGTAATATTTACTTGCAATCCCTAAATTAGCTGTATTTTCTATGTTCACTCATTTCCAGGAAACTTATGAAAACCTAAGGATTTTGGTAGGGACTCGTCTTATTTGTATACTATTACATAATATGTCCATGGAGTTTCGAGGACCTCCGTCACTGGGGTAGTGGTCTCGGAGAGTTACCGTACCGTCAGTCCTTTGCAGTGGCGCCATCTTCGGACGAGTAATACGGTAGCGTGGTACCAGCCATCAGGGGATTGTCGCAGCCCACAAAGAAAAGGAGTGAGTAGCATGCCAGGCAAAGTGCATTGAAACTGATCACCAGGCCCAGGGCACCCTTGGGTTTCAACTGGAATCGCTTCAGTATAAAGCCTCCCATGAAAATCCCCACTGAGGCACCTGGGATTGCAACTCCACCTTTCAAAAAAAGAATAAAAATTATGCATTTATAAAATACAGCTTCATTGAGAAATTGTATGCACAAATGAATCAATAAAATGCTTTAAACAATCGAATTCTAAAACTTGGATCATGAATATCATACATTATACGTAGTATTAGTAGTATTCCCCTGTCATGATAAGGGACATTAATTAAGGCGTTAATTTAGAACTTAACGCCTTAATTAATGTCCCTTACGTCAGTTTGAGACGATTCTGGGTCTTATCAATAGCCACCACCGTTGGCAACCACTAATTGATTTCGAAGAACAAATTTGAAGATGATGAAAGCATTGAAACCCACATTAGAAAAGCCACCCAAGAAAACAACTCATGCCAATTAATTTTCTCTTTGATAGCCCACCAACAAGACTAAAGTTTCTGTGAGAGGTCTCCAAATGAGAAAAAAAAACCACAAAGGGATGAAATAATTTACTATTTGGGAACATGTTATATTCGCTAGATATGTCATGCATACCTGGGTTCTTCTGAATGTTTTCTAGAAGAATATTAATTGTGAATATTTTATTTTAGCTTTTTGATAAACCATTTCTATAACCACCATGCTCATTAAACAACCACACATATGGTGTTGACTTATCAAGACTTTACTATTCAGTACTTGGCATTTAATACATATACATACATTTAATCTATATAGTCTCATAGAATCCAATGAGTGAACTTAGAATACTTGCATTTTAATGGTACTGCAGGTGGCCTCTAAACATTTCACATCAATATTCTTTGTTTAATGCATTTCTTTTTTGGGCCATGTGAAGTTCTCTCCCACTTTTATACAGGTTCTCCACAACAACTCCTGGATTTTCTTAATAGGGATAGTCTACCTGTACTATGATATAATCTCAAGAGATCCATCAAAGTATTTTTTCTCAACAGGGACTCTTCTAAATAAATCTTACCTAAAAACGGATTGAGAAGAACAGAGTAACTCAGCTCTATGCTAATCTTCTACTTTTCTTTTCTGTATTCTGTATTTTTTTCGCAACTTTATCTAGTCTGTCTCTCTCCATCCTCAGAGACCTACTGTACCTTAATCGCCAAATGCGATTAAGAATCCAGACAGGCTTCAAGGCCTGCGCCTGAAAACAAACTCGATAAAGCTAATGGGAAACGAGGTTCCCTCTGGCGCTTTCAGCATTCCAGACACGACAACATTTGATTACAGCCTGCTTCTCTCTCTTTCAATTCCGCAAAGATAACTCACAAGACTATACAAAGAAGAACAGGAATGAACTTTTCATTGGGTTCAAGTTCCATCGCGGAAAGGAATTTAATTTCAAAAGAAGAATTCCAGGATGAAATCAGGATGAAAAACGTGAGCGCGACATCTGTTTGATCTTGAAGGGCTCTCAAGCAGACTCGTTCCTGACCTATTTGACAGAGAATGCATCCAAGAGTGATGTTTTTCCAGGAGTCAGGATCAAGCAGCAAATAATAAATGCAATCAAAACGTGAATAAATAGTGCACCTTATTTCTTAGTTATTACTCATACTATTTTCTGATGAAGGAATACGAAAAGCATAAAAACATTTGATCATCATTCCCGAAATCAAAATATTTTTGAGTGAGTTGAAGCACACATTTGTGTGAGAAAACAAAGATTACAAACATCTTTCAGGTATTTGTAGATGAAAAATAAAAACTTTTGAAATTGAAGAAAATTCTTGAAGAATAAACACGATAGAATGCGAACATTTAAATCAGCAAAAGGAAACTATTTAAGCAAAGTCTATACCTAAAGAAATGATTTTCTTGTCGCAGTCGACTGCTTCAACAAGGCGCCATTTTGTCATTTACCCTTTAATTTGAGAGTTTTTGTTTTATGTTTAAACTTTATTACGTAGTATCTTCTTCTTGATATGCAACAGCCAGTAAAAGAAAGTAGACTCTTTTCGGGTGCCAGAAAGAACTACTCTCAAATTTAGGCTTAAAATAAGAAAGGCGTGAGAATGGCTAAACAAAACAGAATCAATCATCAGCATAAAAAAAAAAAACATACAAGCAAGGTGAAATATAAAAAACAAACCAGTGAAAACGCTGGCTTGGCTCTTGGTGAGTGAGAATTGGGTTTCCAAGTACTTGGGGAGGAAGACCAGGAATCCGGACACGATGATGAGTTCCATACAAGCCCCGAGACACGTGATCACGTACACAGGATTACTCAGCAGCTTCCACATGGACTTCGGAATGTCTAAAAAAAATTGACACAACAAAATTGTACATCTGAAACAACACATTCCGAAATTCAGCCGAGTGTTTCAACACAAAAATCTCACGAGTTCATCCGCTTAGTTAATCAAATATGGTACCAACACGGATTTTCCCCAAAAATGTAGGCCAAAAAATCCAATATCATTAGAGAAATGGTATGAAATATTTCTACAAGTAAATTCAAGCGTAAAAAATGTTAATTTATCAATTCATCAGCCTAACCGTGCAACTTGACGATCTCAACAAATAAAATATAATAGCAGATGAAGAGAGAAAAAATCGATTGGCTTCTCACTCCAACCAGATATCATCTACTCAATCATCTCCCCACATGTCTCACAGATGTCGCCTGCATTTTCATTAATTAAATTAGTTCAACCATTCAGTCCAAATCTTTTTGAAATTCCAGAAAAAAATGAAAGAAGCTTAAAGAAGATGAAGAAACACAAATTTTTAAAATAAAAATCAGACCTACGAAATTAATTTCTTTTGAACATTTCAAAAAGTATGGGACATTCAGAGGGGGGGGAACCTTACTTTGGCAAATAATTTTGCTAATTGGAAAATTCTAGATTTTCCATCTTTCACATACCAGTCATCCAGAAGCTTGAGACATTTCCTAAATTATACACAAAATTCTTCATCAGCATATTCGACACTCATTCACATAGTTAAATATTTTCGAATCATTAATCCTTGGTTTTCTTGATAATATATAATAATCTAATAATAAAAAGCCGAGACATGAGCTTGACTCAAGGTCAAATTTTTTGTCCGTGCGGCCCCAAAAATATTTCAGGTAAAGAACGCACCAAGGACTCATACCCAAGTAAATACGGCACTGAACCCTTTACTATAAATTTAAATTATTATAAATTATTATTAATTTATTTTAAAATCAACGACTACATAAATTCAATTTCCATCAAGCAGCTTTACAATTTTAAAATCAACGACTACCTAAATTCAATTTCCATCAAGCAGCATCACACAACAACAACAACAACAAATAAATGTCTATTAATTTATTATCCAAAGCCAAGAGAGAGAAAAAAAACAGGGCCAGTCTGTTGATGATGTTGATACCTTTGATGTCTTTCCCGTAGGTCTTCACCACAGGTTCTTCGAGACTCGATGCCCCACTGCCTCCTGAATTCGGGTTCTGGGTTTGCGCTGCTACTGCTGCTGTTGTTATGGGCGCTGCTGCTGTTGTGCCAGGGTTGCCGAAACTCGTGTCGAGTATGCCGGGTTGCTGCGACGACGGCAACGGGTTCTTGCTACCCAAACGGGGTCGACGATCCTTCATCACCACCACGTTCTTCTCGTCCAACCTCACCTTCTCCTTTTCCCGCTGCGACCAAAAAAAAAAAACCATTTGAATATTTCAACCACAGAATTTAAACACTTTTATAAAACACATAAATCATGAGTCAACTTTTTTTTCTGTCAGGGGAAAAAAATACTGGAGAAAGTTTGGGCTTTAGGGGGAATTCAATAAAATTCAAACCTCTTTTTCAAAAGAGCAACCTAAGGAAATAGCAAACACTTATTTTAACAATCAAACGTATCTGTGTGGAACCATAAAAAAATATAATACTGTATAAAAATGGTTTAGAATAGTCCTTTTTTCTTTTATAACATCTTTAATGTAAGACTTCTATTGATATTGTTCATGTCAATCGAACCACATTTAAACCTTTCGGATAAGTCCGTTTACTGTGAAGAGAAGTTTGAAGAGCATAAAATTTCAAAATATGAAAATATACCATTGATGTCAAACACAAGCAAAATTTGAAATAAAAACCCTTTAAATTACAGGCCTTAATTCAAAATGTACTTTACTTGAATTCAAAATCTAAAAAAGGTCATTTTATGCTCTTTTAAGGATGTTTTTAACAAAAAATGAAGTACAGTACAGTAGTATATGAATACAGTACAAGCTTGTTTTGTGTTCTTTTTTTGGACTCTTTTTCATAGCAAAAAGGTCAGATGTTATTTGCTTATGCAAATAAATTTTCAGAATCTTCGAATTCAAGAAAACAAATATTTTGGAAAACTTCTTCAATAATTTTCCAAACAGGATAAGGGACAAAAAATGTTTACGTTGAAGTCTATGGGAAAACGTGATATGACAAAGGGATGTTCTGACACATACAAACACATTACAATGATTACAGTAATTAAGTTCACATCTTGGGTACACACAGTTGCTGTTACAAGATTCTATGTTACTGCACAACTCAATATTGAATATTGTCAATGAATCATTGAAAATGTTTTTAACCGGTAAAGGTACAGTATTTCAGTTAAGAATCAGAATTGAATTATGAATTCAACACATCACAGAAAATTCCATTCACAACTTATCAAGTACAGTTAAACAATAAATCAATAACCAAAAATGCTCTGCAGTGAAATCTTGTTCCAACATTTTATCCCAGATGTATAGGCCACAAAAATGTCAAAATAATCTCATCACAACTAAAAAAAAATAAATAACAGACATTTCAGAATATCAGCTCCAATTCATTCAAAAATCTTAAATTTCATATAATTATCTAAAGAACTTGAAGAAAATATTTAGGACGGCCTTCAATCAAAAGTCACTCTTAAACGTTGGAACTGCTTTGAACCGGACTTGAATAATAAACGAACAAACCCAACACAATTACCAGTCCAAAGAATGCCAGGAATGCTGAATAAACTTGAACACAAAACAAAATACTGGAGCCAATCAATCTTCAACAGAAGTAGAAACACCCGAGCCATAAACCAGGGTTCTATTACGCCAGTAAATTCCCTTCAGAAGTACCCAAACGAACTTGAACTCAAATCGACCAAACACGCCATAAGGAAAGGGATTATTATTGCAGTATACTGTTTTATCATTATTGTCATAATTATTATATTATCGTTATATCCTGCAGAAAAAGGACTCAGCCATGAAGAAATATGGAATTAATGGCTCAGTATTCCATTCAAAATCAAAAATATTTGACAAAAAAGATTTTTTTTAAATACAGGTTTGAAAATCAAACTTTTATGTTATACAGAAAAACGGTAAAAGAAAATTTAACATTGCATCTTTTGAAAAAAAAATACAAAATTTGGTGTAAGCAAAATTCTTTTAAAACAAGATTTGCTGGTATAAGATTACATGTTACTGTACAACTCAATGTTGAATCTTGTCAATGAATCATTAAAAAGGTATTTAACCTGTAAAGGTACAGTATTTCAGTTGAGAATCAGAATTTAATTATGAATTCAACACATCAAAGTAAATAATTTCACTGCATTCAAAGCCTATCAAGTACAGTTAAACAATAAACTAACAACAGAAAATGCTCTTTAGTTACAACAAAGTCATTGGGAACTTATCAAAGCCTTTTTTATAACAAAAAAAAGCTTTATATAGAAATGTTGCTCTTCTACAATAAATTTATCGCGCTTAAGCAATTTTTATGACAAGATTTCACTGTTCTTTATTTTACTGTATTTCAAAACAGGAAATTATTAGTCAGCATTAAAAGCTCTAGTTTGACCATAAAAAAACATTCAACATATAAATAAATAAATAATTAAGAATACAAACCCAGAGTTCTTTTGGGAAGGCAAAGAAAGGCAGAGCCCCAAGCATCAGAAGGATCCCACAGACCAGGAATCCTCCCCACCACAGCCCAATCCATCCTGGGTCACTCACATCTGCAGAATGAGAGAGAAAAACAACTTATGTAATTAAGACAAATCCATTCATGAAAGGAATAATCTCATTAGTCGCCTCCCCCCACACACATCCTACAAAGTTTCCCTCTTCATCACAAACTCAGCATGAGAGGTGTCAACACCCCCAGAGGTGGGAAGCCATCTTTTTTTTGAGAATTTTGATCAAGGAGCTCACAGAGCTTCAATGGCCAAAGATAAAAAAATTTAAAACAAAGCTCTAGAAACCTACATGAAAATAAGTGACAATTTAGTCTTAACAAGACTAGAGAAAAATGTGCCCATTTTTTAAGGAATTCTAAAAACTTATGTAATTAGCAGGAATGTATTTTTAACAAAAATAAAATCTCGTTGCACCAAAAACCTTGTAAAAAATAAAAATGTCAACAACAACAAAGTATTAAACACTGCCAAAATTCAAATAGCATTATTACTCATGATAGACCTTCAACTTTTTAACATATTTCCACAGAATTAAATTCCATTGCAATGAGATTTCTTGCAACAAGAATAACTTAGCTTTAAAATAGACCAATAAAACAGTTAAAATAATCTTGTCAACTTGTTGATCCAGTTGTTCAGACACACATTAAAAATGTCTGCAAAACACATTGTAAATTCATTTGTTTTCCAATACAGTACTGCCAAATAAATGGGACCAAAAAATATGTTTCTTTTTGTGAAAAAAAATAAAATAAAAAGTCACATAGAAAACGTGTCTCTACAGAAAATATTCCCAAAAGGAAAACATTCACAGGTAATTCAAATGTATACCTAGTGACATGAAATGGTCATTTTAATCATAAACCAGGAATGAATCATTAAACAGTGAAACATTTATATTACTGTATATTCAACATAAATGAGAATTAACAAAACTTTAGAGAAACCCCTGGCAGATAAACTAGAATTTTGTTACAACGAATTCCATCAATTACAAATGTGCCTTTTTTCAAAGCCCCTTGCATCCCAATAAGGCGTCCTCATATTTCTTCATAGACGATTAGTTTCTTTCAAAAGGCTGGGAAATGTCGTTGAGAAATGAGGCCTTTCTGCACAAATTGTTTTTCAGCATCCTGGACATACACAAAAAAAAAATTCTCATGTTTTTTACAGCTATTTTCTTTGTCACGAAACTGCCTTTTTTTTTTTATTATTCCCCGTCTCTCGAAATTATGCGTAACACGAAACCCACTTCGCCGCAGGAATTTCAATTTTTCCGTGCTTTTCACGGGAAGAAATCCGTTTGAAACCCACAAGCTCTGGTTTATTTTTTCAGTGTTCTTGCATCACGTGTTTTAAAAAAAGAAAGATGGTGCATTATCCTAATGAGCAGCTGGGCTCTTTGACTTCAGTTTTGTTGTACTGTTGAAACATTGTGACTGTTTAGTCCCCTGATTTTGTTGGAGAATTCATATATTTAATTAATTTATAAATACTGTATGCGAATGCAGTCTTTCAGGAGGTGAAGTACAGTATTTTAAAAATATCCGGAAAATTATGCAACTTCCAATTTTCTGAAAAAATCGTCTTGAAATTTTCAGTTTTTCCTTCTGGAATATCTGCTTTCAAAATACCTAGATTGTATAAATTTAAAAAATTCCCTATTGGAAAGCATTTTTTCGTGCTTTTAGATTAAAAGAAGCTTGCAATTCATTAAAAAGCTGTTGTTGAAGAGCATTTTCCGCAATAGTCATTATTAAATAATGACATGGATTTGATTCAAGGATCTGCTAAAAATCTCAGTTCCCCATTTTACATATTTGCTTTCAATGCCTAAATTGTAAATTTAAAAATCCCCGTGAAAAAATGCGTTCCTTTCTTTCTCTTCCGATAAGAAGAAATTGCGATTTTTTTTTAGAAATCTGGCAATTAATAAGACTCAATCATTTAATAAACGTCCGGTCTTTTGCAAAAAATCTTCTGGAAATTCTCATTTCTCCCTATTGAATATCTGCTTTCGATTTCGTTGAAATAGCATTTTTTCCTCCCAAAAAATCATCCTCTTTATGATTTCAGATAAAAATAAACTTGCGCAAGTTGTTGAAAAGCTGTTGTTGAAGTGCACTTCTGTGCAAATATTCCGGAATAATTATGCTAAAAAAATTACTTTTTATTTTATCTAAAAATGGTGCTAAAATTCTCAGTTCCGCTTTTTAAATATTTTCTTCCAAGACCTAAATTATGTACTTATCAAAATCCCCTGTTTAAAAAAAGCGTTCTTTTCCTGTGCCTTCCGATGAGAAGAAAGTTACGATTTTTTAGAAATGTGGCAATTAATAAGACTCGATAATTAAACTTCCGGTCTTCTGAAATAATCTTCCGGAAATTCTCAGTTCTCCATTTTGAATATCTGCTTTCGAATACCTTCGTAGAATAAACATTTTTCCTCCCAAGAAATCATCCTTTTGGTCCTTGCGGATGAAAAGAAACTTGCCATTTGTTTGAAGTGCACTTCCGTGCAAATATTCCGGAATAATTATGCTAAAAAAATAATTTTTATTCTATCCAAAAATGATGCTAAAATTCGCAGTTCCGCTTTTAACGCCTAAATTGTACCTCTAAAAATCCACCTTGAAAAGAAAAAAAAACTTCCGTTGCCTGTGCCTTCCTTCCGATGAGAAGAAAAGTTGCGATTTGTCGGTAAGCTGATGAGATGAGACGAGACGAGACGAGACGAGACCAGGCTTGACTTGATTGCACATCCAAAAAGAGCCTCTAACCATAAAAGGTTTCTCTTGCCAGAAGATGAGGAAAGTTTTGGGCCGTAGCAATCAAGCAAGTTTCTTCTTCTTCTTCTTCGTCCTCTTCTCCGCACTCTGACTTGAATGGTGGGAAGCGGAAAATAAGATTCTAAAAAAAAAAAAAAAAAGAAAAAAAAAAGAGATGGCTCCATGTTGCAAAATACGCAGTTTATTCACCTACGGTATTTCCATTAATTCATTTTGTCGGTGTCGTTCCGAGTAAGGGAAGAAAATGGAAAGAAAGAAAAAAGAATGAATGGATGAATGCTTTTGTATAAGAGTTAGGCAAATTCATGCGGGTTAACTGCAATTAAAATTTGGTGTCTCTTTTTTTTGGTTATTTGTTGAATACATTGGATGCGCAGAAGGATGATGATAGCATTAATAATAATTCGTGACAAAACGTGGATGAAAATTTATTCGATGAAAACGACTGCTTGCCGAAGTTCACTTGAAAACAAATTTTATCAAAAATTCCGTATAATTTATTGTCATTTATTTACTTTTTTATTTATTTTTATTTTCAGGACTGTCGTCGCCGCATTTATCGGCTGGGAACCACTTGCCTGGTCAGCGAGAAAACTGCATTGATGGCGACCCGTCGAACGCGTTGCCCGTCTTCATCTTCATGGTGGCCCAATTGCTGTTGGGTTGCGGGGGTTCGCCGTTGTTCACACTGGGCACCACGTACATCGACGACCATGTCAAGAAGGAGAGCTCTGCCATGTACATTGGTAAGACTGACTGACTGACCGAATAACTTGACCGACGAAGAAAGAGAAAATTGGCCAATATTCATCTGCTGTACAACGTTTTCCGTTTTTTATTTTATTTATTTTTTTAATGTACAGTACAGTACTGTACTATTATTCAACTTGGAAAATGTAAATGGCTTATAATTTTCCCGCTGGTTATTACGATTGTATTTTTTAATTTAGAAGAGAAGTTTAAGTTTCTCCAAAAGCTAGGAACAATTTTTGGGCGATTTTTTTTGGCGATTTCAATTTTAATCGAGATGTTGGTTGAATTTGATTCAGTGCGAATAAATTGTGATTGCCGAATTGGAAAATTTCGAATTTTATTTAATTTTTTCGATGAATGAATATCATATTTAAAAATGGAGGAAATAATAATTATTCAACCAATTTAATTTCAGGGACAATCATTTGTTCAACAACGAAAAATTTCCTTGAACTTGTTTATCTCGCATACATTTGTATCTGGAAAATTTTGAGTTTCGTTGGTTAGACCGTGTTAGCCTTTCTATGTAGCTCGTCATTCTTTGAAAAATAATTTTCGTATTCAAGAACTGTTTTTTTTTCTTTTTCGTTGAAGCGTTTTCTTGCACGGGGTATAGTTTATTTTTGGATTCATTTTTGAAAGTCTTTATTGAGTGGTATTTTTTGCCTGAGAATAAATGAAAGCAATTTCTTGGATAAATTTAAAAATTTGCTTCCACATAAAAATCCTCCGGAATTGGTTATTCAGGAAATTGAGCTATTTTACGGAAAATTCTCGAACCATTTGATAATCATTAGAGTAATAAATTTTCGATTTAGAAGTACGTTCTTCGTGCAATTTTAAATAAATGCCAAATTTTTATTGGTTTTTCCCTCGAAAACTTGCGTCTCGATTTTTTTTTGTGTTTTCCGACTCGGCGATCACAATTTATTCGTACTGCACCAAATTCAACCAACATCTCAATTAGGATTGAAATCGCAAGTTTGGAAATGATTTTCTGATTCGTGCAATTTTATTTATTCATTTTTTATTTTCAGGATTCATGTTCAGTTTCGGAGCATTTGGACCCGTGTGCGGATTCCTGCTGGGGGCGTATTTGCTGTCCTTCCACGCGGACTCGTACATGAGCGACATGAACGATTTCCAGAATGTCGGTACGTGCCAAAGCCCTCGCGGGGGGTTCGAAAACCAAAACCCCCCCGAGCATCTGGTTCTTGTTTGCCAAACGTGTGTCTCTTCTTATACTGTATACGGGACCCCGGGGGCAAATCTCAAAGTTTTGTTGTTCCTGACGAAATATTTACTGTTGGTTTCTTGCTTCAGAGACGACCTGTTCAACAGAAATTTTGAGGGGGGGAATGAAATTGACATCTACAAAATTTTTCTTGCTCCGAAATCTCAAAATGTTAGTGGGTTTTTTTTTTTCATTTTTCTTAATTCTTGAACATTAGATTATCGAAGAAAACGAAGGGCAGAAAATTCAAATTTAAATGCTTTTAGAAAGGAGTAACTGTATTGTTGGATTGATTGATGTACCGGTACATGTTTTATTTTTCACTTGTCAGAATTCAGAGTTTTTCGATTACTGTATGCATAAATTTTGTGTACATTTTATCCCCAATTAAAACTCGCGCCTCATTTTTAGTGACTCTCGAACTGCAAAATGTATAAAGTAAGAAGAGCAAAATTTGAATTTAGGCATGATTTAAACCCGAATTCAACTAATTCATATGTATCAAGTTTTTTCTTGAGATGTGATGAATAAATTTATCATTAGAAAAAAATTTATGACTGCACAAGCACATACATTTTTGAAGTTTTTGAAAAATGTTTACCCACGTGTAACAGGTACCCTTCTCCCCTCTGAGGTTGATTGAAAATATTTGCTTGGTATGTGAGTAAATATCGCATTTATTTGTGCTTTTTTTATTGAAGAGAACCCTTGGAATTCAGAAACTTTTTTATGGTACCTGGTGACACTAAAAAAATAATTTGTGATTTTTTTCTGTTGAAAATATCATCAAAAATTCCCATCAGAAAAAATTTTGATGATCTCTCAAATTTTTAAAACTGTTCGAAGTATGTCTACCCACTTCTGATGCGCACCTTCTTCTTCCCCCTTCTCAATTCTGCAAAGAAAATATTCGTGTGTTACTTGAGTAAATTAATACGGTAGTTTTCTTTTATTGAAGAGAACCCTTGGAATTCAGAAACTTTTTGATGGTACACCTGACTTGGTGCCTCCCAAACATGGCGTTTAATTTAAAATTGCAATGATTTTGGAAAGGAATTGAGCAACTGTGATCAACTAATTTTCTAGTGTTTCCAATTCAGCAAGTTTTTGGTTGAAATATCATCCAAAATTTCCCATCTGAATAATGTGCAGTATGATGATTGCTCAAATTTTTAGAACTGTTGAAAATATTTCTACCCACCTCTGATGCGCACCACCTTTTCCCCATTATCAGTTTTGCCAAAAAAATTGCTTGTTGATTGAGGAAATATTTAATTTTATTTATTTATTTTATTTTTTATAACAGAACCTTTGGAATTGAGAAACTTTTTTATGGAACCCCAGACTTGGTGCCCCCCCCCCCCAAACATGGCGTGAGATCGGGTGACGTTCATTCAGTGCCCAGATGAGCATCTGGCTTCTGTTCTCTCTATATATGTGCTGTTATTTTTGCTGAAAGCTTGTAATTGCAAATGTTGTGCGTGTCTCTTACTGACAAGCCACGCATTGATTTTTTTTTTTTGCCACCCCTCATGTTCTTCAGGTTTCTGCGCGCGTGCAAATATGTAGGGTTTTCTTTTGCAGGAGCAAGATTTTTTTTTATTTGATGTTGTTTGTTGGGAACTCGAGGAGATTCCCCTAGGGTTATCATCTCTTCGCTGATTAACTTTTCAAATGAAGCAAACGGGATCAACATCAGGTTAAATGTCAAAGGCTGAATCCTGCGTTTATTATTTATTTCAGCTTTTTACTGCGCAATGGGCCTAACAAAAGTTCTTGGAATAATGGAAACGGTATATGATCAAGCTGAAAAGCTATAAAAAATAGAAAGAAATTATTTTCTGTGGCGCAAGAAAAATGTATCCCTAATTCAAATCTGTGACTTTAAAAAAAATTCCAAAAAATTTGTGAAACTGGGCTGAATTTTTTTCTTGTCAGAAAATGATATTTTTCAGCTAAATCCTATGCTGTTTCCATTTTTATCCTAAAAATGTCTGAGTTGTGATTTTCGCAAAAAAATTGCGCTGAATTTTTTTTTTGTGTCAAATGCTTTTGGTTGAGAACTTTTGTTGAGCCCCTCGTAATATCAAGTGGAGCCCAAAAAAATCAACTAACTTTATGAGAAGGAATTTCTGTTGGTTTGTTTTAATGCTTTGATGAGCATAATTTACATATGCAATTGGAGATGATTCACCAGCAGTTAAAAAGGTGAAGTTTTTTCCTGTTGTCCAAAGAAATATTTGCAGAATTTTCGGAGATCGCCAAAATCTCTCGACTGGTTGATGGAGGTCAAAAACATTATTCCGAAAAATGGCAAAATTCTGCTTCTTCGCCTCAGTCTCGAGCGTCTCTTGGATGAAATAAATTTAAATATCATCCAGTAATTTCACTGGAAAATTGGCAAATTGATGAAGCGATGTGCAAATTAAATTACTTTTATAATATGTAATCAATTGTGTGAGAAACTGGGTTCTGAATATTCATATATTTTTCTCGAGCTTCGTAATTGCCATCAGCTGTTCCATAGTTTCACTTGTGCAAGAAAAGTTGGCTCCTCGTGACACACGAACCCCATTTGAGAACCCGTAAAAAAAAAGAAATGCAGGGGGTGGGGGGATGGGTTTGAGTTTGGGTGAAAGATTGACATTCTCGCAAAGACGTCGTGCTTGACCATGTGAGATGAAATAGAGGAAAACTGGCCCCGAGGGACCCGAGTACTTGTCAGGGTTCTCCTCTCGGGAACCCAGCCAGGGATTACTGGGAGCAAATTGACGGGTTTTCTGCTCCAGGCAGCGTTGTAATGACGGGTCGTAAATCGCTTTCGGCGAAGGGTTTCCCCCCCCCCCCCCTCCCCCATTTTATTTTTTCTTCTTCTTCTCTCCATTTTTGGGTAAGGGTTATTTGACGCAATAGGAGACTTTTTTTTCGATACTGGGAACCCATAAGAAGAAGGGACAGCAAATGAAAAAGAAGGGTTCCCAGCACCACGAGTTTCCCCCCGCTTCATTTGCAGGCGATCCAATTATCGGGGGATTCGAGTGGGAAGTGAGAGTAATTTGCTGTGTTTGCGTGCCAAAAACAGGAGAATGGATCAGGATTTATTTCGTTTCTGGGAAAAAGAAATGCGGAATTGCTAAGCTGCGTTTTACAGGGAAACTTCGTCGTTACAACGAAGCTATTGGGTTCAAAGGAAATTAGCTTCGTTGTAAGGAGAAATTCTTTATAAAGGAACTACTGTATTTTTAAATTGTTGACATTGGACTGCTGGGACCTAAAAAGAAAAAAGGCACATTTGTAATTGATGGAATTCGTTGTAACAAAATTCTAGTTTATCTGCCAGGGGTTTCTCTAAAGTTTTGTTAATTCTCATTTATGTTGAATATACAGTAATATAAATGTTTCACTTTTTAATTATTCATTCCTGGTTTATGATTAAAATGACCATTTTATGTCACTAGGTATACATTTGAATTACCTGTGAATGTTTTCCTTTTGGGAATATTTTCTGTAGAGACACGTTTTCTATGTGACCTTTTATTTGATTTTTTTTTTCACAAAAAGAAACATATTTTTTGGTCCCATTTATTTGGCAGTACTGTATTGGAAAACAAATGAATTTATAATGTGTTTTGCAGACATTTTTAATGTGTGTCTGAACAACTGGATCAACAAGTTGACAAGATTATTTCAACTGTTTGATGGTTTATTGTAAAACAGAGTTGATTCTTGTTGCAACAAATCTCATTGCATTGGAATCTCATTGAGACAAAGCATTTGAAAAATTGAAGGTCCTTGTCCATTAAAAATCAAGCTTTTTGAAGTTTTATACTTTTTTGTTGGTGACATTTTGATTTTTCCAGGACACTAGAGTTATTATTCTTGTGACACATTCTTGCTAATTGCTAATTTTTTTTTAATTCCTCAGAGTATGCCCATTTCTGAGGGAATGGGCATACTTTCTTCTTAGTCTTGTTATTATTAAATTTTCAATTATTTTTATGTGTTTGAAAAGCTTTGTTTTAAAATATTTTAGTGTGTCAATCTTTGGCCATTGAAGCTCTATGAGCTCTTTGATCAAAATTCTCAAAAAAAAGATGGCTTCCCACATCTGGGGGTGTTGACACCTCTCATGCTGAGCTTGTGATTAAGAGGGAAACTTTGTAGGATGTGTGTGGGGGAAGGCGACTGAGGAGATTATTCCTTTCATGAATGGATTTGTCTTAATTACATAAGTTGTTTTTCTCTCTCATTCTGCAGATGTGAGTGACCCAGGATGGATTGGGCTGTGGTGGGGAGGATTCCTGGTCTGTGGGATCCTTCTGATGCTTGGGGCTCTGCCTTTCTTTGCCTTCCCAAAAGAACTCTGGGTTTGTATTCTTAATTATTTATTTATTTATATATTGAATGTTTTTTTTATGGTCAAACTAGAGCTTTTTGTGCTGACTAACAATTTCCTGTTTTGAAGTAAAATACAGGACAGTGAAATCTTGTCATAAAAAGTGCTTAAGCGCGATAAATTCATTGTAGAAGAGCAACATTTATATATAAAGCTTTTTTGTTATAACAAAGGCGTTGATAAGTTCCCAATGACAGTGTTGTAACAAATTGTTTACTGCAGAGCATTTTCTGTTGTTATTTTATTGTTTAGTTTTGATTGCAGTGAAATTACTTACTGTGATGTGGTGAATTCATTTTTAAATTCTGATTCTCAACTGAAATACTGTACCTTTACAGGTTAAATACCTTTTTAATGATTCATTGACAAGATTCAACATTGAGTTGTACAGTAACATATAATCTTGTAACAGCAAATCTTTTTAAAAAAAAATTTGATAACACCAAATTTGCATTCATTTATTTTTCAAAAGCTGCAATGTTGAATTTCTTGTCACCTTTTTTCTGTATAGCTTAAAAAGTTGGATTTTCAAAAAAAAAAAAACTTTTTGTCAAATAATTTTGGTTTTGAATGGAATACTGAGCCATTAATTCCATATTTCTTCATGGCTGAAGGAATAAAATGGTTGCAAAGGTTTAATAAATTATCAGTCCTTTTTCTGCAGGATATAACGATAACATAATAATTATGACAATAATGATAAAACAGTATACTGCAATAATAATCCCTTTCCTTATGGCGTGTTTGGTCGATTTGAGTTCAAGTTCGTTTGGGTACTTCTGAAGGGAATTTACTGGCGCAATAGAACCCTGGTTTATGGTTCTCGTGTTTCTACTTCTGTTGAAGATTGATCGGCTCCAGTGTTTTGTTTTTTGTTCAAGTTTCATCAGCATTCCTGGCATTCTTTGGACTGGTAATTGTGTTTGGTTGTGCGTTCATTATTCAAGTCCGGTTCAAAGCAGTTCCAACGTTTAAAAGTGACTTTTGATTGAAGGCCGTCCTAAATATTTTCTTCAAGTTCTTTAGATAATTATATGAAATTTAAGATTTTTGAATGAATTGGAGCTGATATTCTGAAATGTCTGTTATTTATTTTTTTAGTTGTGATGAGATTATTTTGACATTTTTGTGGCCTATACATCTGGGATAAAATGTTGGAACAAGATTTCACTGCAGAGCATTTTTTGTTATTGATTTATTGTTTAACTGTACTTGATAATTTGTGAATGGAATTTTCTGTGATGTGTTGAATTCATAATCCAATTCTGATTCTTAACTGAAATACTGTACCTTTACAGGTTAAAAACATTTTCAATGATTCATTGACAAGATTCAATATTGAGTTGTGCAGTAACATAGAATCTTGTAACAGCAACTGTGTGTACCCAAGATGTGAACTTAATTACTGTAATCATTGTAATGTGTCTGTATGTGTCAGAACATCCCTTTGTCATATCACGTTTTCCCATTGACTTCAATGAAAACATTTTTTGTCCCTTGACCAGTTAGGAAAATTATTGAAAAAGTTTTCCAAAATATTTGTTTTCTTGAATTCAAAGATTCTGAAAATTTCTTTGCATAAGCAAATAACATCTGACCTTTTTGCTATGAAAAAGAGTCCAAAAAAAGAACACAAAAACAATCTTGTACTGTATTCATATACTGTACTGTACTTCATTTTTTTTAAACATCCTTAAAAGAGCATAAAATGACCTTTTTTAGATTTTGAATTCAAGTAAAGTACATTTTGAATTAAGGCCTGTAATTTAAAGGGTTTTTATTTCAAATTTTGCTTGTGTTTGACATTAATGGTATATCTTCATATTTTGAAATTTTATGTAGAAGTTTGAAGAGAAGTGTCATTTGCCTGAATAGGCTTTCCAAATTTACACCAAGCTAACTGTACTTGTTATAGTTATCTTCAGAATGTAATTTCTACAATATTTTCTTTTTTCCTGATAAGATTTCCATTTTTATACAGTATTATATTTTTTTATGGTTCCACACAGATACGTTTGATTGTTAAAATAAGTGTTTGCTATTTCCTTAGGTTGCTCTTTTGAAAAAGAGGTTTGAATTTTATTGAATTCCCCCTAAAGCCCAAACTTTCTCCAGTATTTTTTTCCCCTGACAGAAAAAAAAGTTGACTCATGATTTATGTGTTTTATAAAAGTGTTTAAATTCTGTGGTTGAAATATTCAAATGGTTTTTTTTTTT
>CAJPEX010002417.1:9626-39978 GCA_905338405.1 Notodromas monacha
GAGGGAGATGGAAAGAAAAGTACGAGGACTTGGTGGCTGTTATTGCTAAAAAGAAGGAATGATCACGTGGTGAAGAGAGAGAAGCGGGAGGGGGAACATATGAAGAATAGGCAGGCAAAAATGAAGGGAATTATGCGAGAGGGATATTGGAAGAAGTCGAGAGGGAGAGAAAGAGAGAGAGAGAGTTTCATGACCGGTTATCGCCTTTTTTTTTTTTCTTCTGTTCCACGTCTGTTGCGAAGCGAGTTCTTTGATGCCTCGGGAGTTTCCATGTCAATTCTTCTGCTCAAAAGCTTGGTAGAAAATTAAAAAAAAATCGTTCTTCACTTGACACCCTGCATTTTTCGCAATAAAAATTCGTTTAGGGATACTTTTCAAACCGGAAAACTCGATTGTTTCTCATAGCTGTGAAAAATGCCCCTGTATTCGACTCCCGCGTGACAGAATTAATATATTCCACGATTTTTTTCTTTCAAAATTCTGAAACTTCCTTGCGTGGTCAACACACGTGAAAAATGTGAAACATTGTGAAGAATGTGACTTCGTTCCCAAGACCATGAATTCAATTGTGAAAAAGTTAATACCTCAGAAGGAAGATGTGAACAAATGTGGACGAACACTTTTTCACTAGTTCTTCTTAACATTATTGGTTAATAAAGTCAGGTGATTCTACAGTGTTCATTCTTTTTTTCTCTCGTAAGAATCCAAGGTAGAGTTGCTCTTCACATGGGCTTTGAAAAGATGCCATCACGCAACGAACATTTTCCTGCCATTTCATTTGGTTCATGGGTTGACAAAAACAGGTTGAAAAGATGATAAAGTACCTGTGAAAACATGAATAATAAGAAAAAATTGCGACTCAGGAAATACCTTGTGACCCATTAGGAGAGTCATTTTTTTCAACTTTTCCTGCTATTAAAAATTTGGTTGAGTATTTTTTCGTATGCGGGGGCTCACGGTATGATCTTTTTTGAGTTACCTTTAGGCGTGTCCATTTTTCCTTTTGATCGAAAAATATTGGACTAGTTCAGTTCAAAAATATTTTGGAAAAATATTTTACAAGAAAAGCGGCGTATTTTGTCCAATTTATGTCGCACATCAGCGAATGGAAGAAACACGTGAAGTGCATGGGTTTTTTGGGAACAAAGCTAAAACCTGGTATTATACTGTACAGTACTCTGAAGTTTGAGTCCCTTGAAAAAAAAGGCCTGGCAACTTGTCCACAGCGCATTTGCAGTTCGATTGGTTTTGATTTGTTTGCTTGGTAGGAAGTCGGGTTAAAGAGGGTTGGAACGGACGGGGTTTAGTTGGACTTCTACATTTTGTTAATTTTTAATTGAAGAAAATCATTCAGGCTACTGCAGTACAGTATAGTACATGAAAATGCTGAATACCTGGTCTGGGAAAGTCACGTGTTGATGTCGACAGCGTAAAAATTACCGCGTTCTTTGTGATGTTAACAGATTGCACTGACACGATAAACAGACCAAACACTAAGCAGTGTGCCGCAAATAGGGGGAAAGTCTTCTAAAGGGTACCTTTGATAGTAGGCTGTACGAAACGTTAACTTTTCTTTTTTTTTGCTAATGACAAATATTTCTTATTCGGCACGTGCGTACGGAATAGTTTTTCCAGCAGATGAATTTGATGTGGGCTTTCAGCTTTATTCCAGCTTAAAGCTCCGAGAGTTCGATCGGCTAAGAAAATCAATCAAGTCGAACATTATTCTGAGGCGGAAATTTAGTTCAAGATTCGCCGCTATTCTTCTAAAATATTCTGTCGAGTATGAAATCCGAGTGCAAAAATAATGAGCCTTTGATTTCGACGCCAAATGTGTTTCCCTCTGTATCGAGGAATTTATCATTTATATTATATTATATAATATTATATTTATATATTTTATATTCCTTTTTTTGTGTGTGACCTCCTTTCGTCAGTGCAAACAGTGCTTCGCAAAGTGGAAGCTTATTTAAATGGCTCCTTTCTTTTTGTTTTTATTTCCGCGGTACTCTGAAGACTTCTTACCGACTCAAATACCATGCTTTTATTGTTTCGGTTCAACCTCATTACAAAGTTTTCGTCGTTTTTGTTTTTGGAGGTGAATCAAGAAAGAGTCTGAAACGATTTCGTTCCGTCCTGTGGTTGCCCGGTTACTGCATTTCTCGTTTTTTTTTTCATGAGCCCTCTTCCAGTTTATTCATTTTTCCATGATGTGTGAGTTGAGTAACTGACCGAAACGAAACAATGGAATTCTCCTCTGTTCTTCCGAAACAGGCCCGGAACCGTTTTCCGACTTCAAGACCAAGAAAGAAAACGATGATCTCAAGAAGGATGGCTTTAATACCTCGACTTTGTCTGGTGCCGTGAAGCGTCGATTCTCTGACGACAGCGGCGACGAATCTCTTTCCAGTGAGTATCGCGTCATTTTATTTTATCAATTTATTTGTTTTTATATCCGTGACGAAAAAAGAAATTGGCGGAATTTTCCTTGGGTTTTTAATTTCCTTTCCTCCTTTCTCTTGAAAGCAAGTCTCGTTGCCTGCCTTTCTGCTTTGAAAAATGAATGTACTTCGATTGAGCATGAAGTCTCGAGTGGGCTGGTTTTTCTGTTCTAGATTTTCTTCGATTGTATTACAAAAAAGTGACGTGAAAGAAATTGTTTCCTTTTTTTATGAAAACAACGATTTTATTCCTTCAGAAAATATTGGGACGTCGTACGGTTTCAGATGTTGAGCGGAATTTCATGACAGAACGAAAGTGTGCGTGGACACATTTTATAAATTTTGAGGCTTAACTTTCGGCTAAGGCAGGAAAATCGTGTAATATTCTAGTACGACTTGACTGATTTTATGAAAACAATTTTGAGGTCGAAAGTACTGTTCGTAAGATCTTTGCTTTAAATGGACATTTGGGTGAGAAAAAGCTTTCGAACATTAGTTTCCCGGATGAGTTGATTAGTTTGTGGATTTCGATGTTGTATTGAATTATAATTTTGATTTTACGCAGTAATCACGTCATGAACATGATGAGGAAAATACAGATTTCGAACTTTTCTCGGTCTGAAAGTGCCAGGCTTTCCGGAATGCGTGACAATTCATGACTTTTTTCTTTTTTTTCGAATCTTCGGAACTCGAGTGGTTTTGCCTTTTTTTTAAACCCGCATTCCGTCATTTTTTTATCTTGGCAAAAAAAAAGATGAGTGATGGAGAAAATATTAATAATCTTGGGATTTTTATTTTTTCCTTTCTGCGCAGAAAAATTCGACGGGAGATCGGAGTTGTCTGGCGACGAGCGAAAGTCGAGTCCTGGACGCGGAATGTCTCCGGGAAGCGGGTTCGGGTCGGGTGACGATCAGCCGAGTGGGAAAATGGCGTCGCGCAAAAATCCGCAGCGTTGCGAAATGTGCGGCAAGACTGACTTTAAGCGGAAACCCGGGCGCCCCGCGGCTCGCAAATTCTGCTCGCCAGCTTGTGCCAAAAAGTGCGTTGCATCATCCTCCTTTTTTTTCCATTTTTTGACTGTTATTTTCTCTTGTTCTTCCTCATCCTCCTCTTCAGTAAAGGAGTGCTTCGGTTAATTGATTGGATTTACGTTCTAGCATGATGTCCATAATCTGAAAATTATATTCCGCGAGTAATGTGAACCGCGTAAAATTGGCGGAGTTGTGTCAGACTGCCCAAAAAGTCTGAGTAATGCGGGTTTATCGAGGAATTGATCAACTGTTCAAGAATTTCTCGGAAATTTTCCTTACAGACTCTCGCGCACATTTCAAGAAGAATAGATTCTTAGGCTTAAACGTTTGATGCAGATTTTGTCGAGCTGAAAAAGTGCATTCCTCAGAGCGACTAAAAATTTTTTGAAAATACTGTACGTAATTAAGAAGATGATTCATTTTTCGAAGTGAAAATTTGTAGCGGCCCGAGTTCGTTATGCAAAGCTTCCGTTATCCGGGGCACCACTCTAACCGTCAAGAATGAGGCTTGTATAGTGGGCTATCTGATTATACTGACCCTTGTGTTTCCTTTGACGATAGAAAAATATATTTCTGAATTGAATAGTGTACTTTAAGATGACGGGTGAAATGGAATTGATCTCTTGACGGGTACCGACCAGAGGCGATGTCCAAAGAAAAAAATCTTGTTAAACTGAGATAGCAAAGTATGTATACAGTATTACGGTTATCTGTTCCCAAGCAAATTTTCTGGACAAGGAAATTGACTCAAATGCATCTGATCATCTCTGATTGTAATAAGTAATTTTCTTCCTGTGCTGATTGGGGAATGCGAAACACGGAGGAACGCTTGATTAATTTAAATTGCACACTCAGAAGTCAGCATCTGCCTCGTCTGGAAGGTTCTAGATTCCTCTTCTGCTTTGAAGTCACCGTACTTCACTTTTTACTAGTTCTTGGTCATTTTTCCGCTATATTTGAGTGAAGTGAATTACCCTTCTAATTTAAAACCTCTTACCAACTGTCTTACGTATGCCCTGTTTAAATACCGCAAAAATACTAGAACTTAGTAAACTCTTTCCGACAACAAACCAAGAAGGAATTGATAATCGACATTACTTTGACCAAAGTTATCAACTAGTGCGGAGTGTTTTTTGCGCAGAGACAAAAAATTAGATCTTATTGGGGACAAATGTCTCCACAATATAATTTGATGTTGAGCGTGGAGTAATGTATTAAAACTGGGAATTCTTTGTTGGAATTCCTAGTTTAACAGGATGCATTTATTTCACAAGTAAACTGATGAATGACTCGGCAAACTCTTCTTGCAGCGTGCAGCTAGTATAAGTTGGAATAATGAATAACGTGAATAATGAATCACTTGAATAATGAATCAACAACAGATGATGATGTGATCTAGATGAGCTGCTTATATACTCCGAATTATATTTAATCTTCAATGGTTTTTACACCTTTAATCAGGTCAAGAATTCTATAATCAAGGATGCCATGATTCCAGGAAGTTCCGGGCACTGTGATTTTGAGGAGGGGGAATGATTTCTCAATTCCAAGAATTGATATTACATTAATTATTAAATATTAAATGCGCGGCATGCTTGCCCAACAGATCTTGCGCTGAGGTTAGCGTAATTTTTTTCTTTATGCAACTGAAATTACCTGTGTCGTCTGGAGGAAGAAAAGCTATCATTTCTCGGATTAGCAAAATATTAAATGCGCGGCATGCTTGCCCAACAGATCTTGCGCTGAGGTTAGCGTAATTTTTTTCTTTATGCAACTGAAATTACCTGTGTCGTCTGGAGGAAGAAAAGCTATCATTTCTCGGATTAGCAAAATTTGCTTCGTGTATGATACATTCGGGAGAAACTCAGATTTTAAAGAGTCAGTTTTTGACACGGTGTTTCTCTTGAGATCGCTCCAAGCTGAGGATTGCATGTACTGTATTTGCGTTGAGTAATCGCGCGATTGCGGGAATTCCTTTGAAATGTTTTCTGTTTCGTATGTTTATTTTATTCTTATGTTTTGCTCTGTGTGTGGTTTCACAGGTAGGTCTTAAACCCACCGTTCTTTGGATAGCTTCTAATGAGCGGCTCACGACGACGGTTACCTCAATTAGACCATTCTTTGGGCACAAAGTCAGGCTATTGAGCACCAAAGCAAAATAAAAGTACTAACGCGGAGTGCCTTTTTTGTTTGCACAGACCAGAAAAATACACCATTAGCTCTGCAAAAATTACGCACTGTATGAAAATCCACGCTCTCATTGACGTACGATATTTCCGAACTATTCGACATCAATCACTCGTCACCCTTGACGAATGGAATGACTTATACCGCAAATTTAAATTATGTACCTTTTTCGTATTTGATATTGAGGTCTTTACTTTGAGAACTTTCAGATCAGTTGCGAACAATTCACAGAGATTATGGGTAGTCCTCAAAAGCATTAAAAAAATTAAAAACCATTGAGTAATTGAAGGGCATGTTTCAAAGATCAACTATGAAATTGTGCAAAGCTGGAGGGGTAAAAGATGCAATAAATAATTCGTCTCCGTGTCACTCATTATGGAAAATCGAAAAGAAAAAAGTAAGAACAGGACGATGATCCAGACAACCATTTGATCATCAAAACTGCCTTACTTTAATGTTAAATTTTTGTAACGAAATATGATGGTACTAGTACCGATATTTTTTTGATCACGTTTAAATTTATTTGTATCGCAAAGGTTGGTCAGGCTTATCTTTATGCAGGTTGACTCTGCAACGAAGTTCGAGGGGTCAGAAAAAATTCGTTGCAAAGAACCCCCCCCCCCCCCATAATTGTAGGAAGAAAACAATTGTGATGCAGAAGAAAAAAGTTGTAGACGAGGTCGTTTTAGAGAGAGTCAAATTGTACCTTTAAATAAGCTAAGCACTTTCCTGCTCTGAAGTGATTAAATGTCTTTGAGTGGATCTGGGTTGGGTGGGGCGGGGGTTTGGATGTGGAATTCTTGATTGAACCTTGTGAATGCTGAAAAGCGGCAAGTAAAGTGATCTGTTCATTCATTCATTCAATAAGCTAAGCATTCACAAAGAGAAAGACGCACCGCGATTTTCAAATGTCAATTTCTGAGAAACACGACTGAATCAGTTGAATGTATTTATTTTTTATTTTTGCGCGAACTGTTGAGGAGTAGCGAGAAGAAAAGTTCGAAAAGTGTTGTTCATCATCCTTACATAGCTTAACTCAATGACCATGTTTTCCTCATCCTTTCTCGTTTTTTTTTTGGCGTGCAGATCTCAAGTAATCAGGCCTTGGGAGCGCGGTTGGATGGATCGATGCCGATGGAGGAAGACGGGGATCCGGTTCCTGAGTTGCAGTTGGTTCACGCCGACGTGACGAGTGTCGGCACTGACGGACTCCAGCTCGACGCTGCGCTTGGCTCTCCCAAATCCGACGGGCCCTTGAGTCCCAGACCCGCTGTCGCACGTTGGAGTGTGAGTTTTACAGTTCCCTCTCTTCCCAGTTTTTTCGCTAGATTTGTTGTTGTTGTAGGGATGAGACACTGCAGGTGAAATCTCATTACCGCAATTCTGGAATCGAAGAAAAATGAGTTGTATCAAAAATTTTGTAATAGCGAGTTTCGTTTGCCAGGAGTTTAAAAGATTTTCCAGATATGAATTGGATGTTCATTCCTTCGAAGGCGAGTCTTTTTCGTGGCCGATTCAGAACATTTTCAAAGCATGATGAAATGTTTGGGGCAGGTTAACGAATTATTGACGTGAGAAAATAAGAGAGTGGTAAAATTGAGACAGGGACAATTCGAGAGATGAAAAATTTGAAGCTAGGGCAGATTACTGGAAAAAATCTAGGTGGGCAATACTTCATTTGGGAGAATGAATGGTTGAACGGGGCAACTATCTTTATTACTCTTCAGAGTCAGATTCATTTCTTGAGTCGATCTATTTTCTCTTTAGTGACATTCCTTCGTTACATTTTTATGGTTCGTGAATACTTCTCAACTCAAAAATGTAGTAGCAAATTCAGAAATTCCAACAAGTGTTTGGTAGTGTACTCTGAAAAATCACCGAAAGCACGTTAATGCATCTGAAAAAATTGTTGAAATGAGACTTTTGACCCCTGTTATATTGCCTTTTTTTTTAGAGGTCCCTAGTTCCCTAGTAGTGACTAATTAGAATGTGAAATGCAGTAATAACAATCAAACATAGCGGGATTTCACCTTTAGCAAGTGTAAATGAAATTTCTTGGGAGATTTTTCTCTGCCTGAGCAGATTGATCAAACAGCTTTCCTCAAGAAATATTTTTTTCGTGAGCTTCTGAAGCATGGTGATGCAATTGAGCTTTTTTTGAGACTCTTCGCAAATAATTTGGCTCCCTGTAGATGATTTGCTCAAAGAAATGCATAATGAAAGCATGGTGAAGAGTAATAAAGCATGGTGGTGTGGAAGTACTGTATCCACTTAGTATTGGAAATACTTAAAGTCTGAATGTCCGAGTCCAATTGAGAATATACATGGAATCGGCATTCATGAGCACTTGCAAACCGGCGGGATGCTCATGAGATTTGCCCGCAATGGCTTATAAATATAAATTCAAATTCAACCCGAAACGTCGGAAAGCGGTCTGCGGTTTTAAATTATTCAGATTGAATTAATCCTGGGATTTCATCAAATGATTGCATCAAGTTTCTTGTTGCGAGCGCATTATATATATTTTTCCTATACTTTCGATTTTGACTTTTTGAATGTTGAGAAACGCTACTCTGATTTTTAAGAGTAATGAACAGCGAGAAGTATTTTAACAAAATTTACTACCCTGATTTTCTTGAGCAAATATTATAAGAAAAGATCGTCTTGTATTCGATTGGATACGGTTGTCGAGGTCAACTTATTGTACATTGAACTGAACTAATCTAAGTTCATCTGGCGTGAAATTTGACTATTTGAGGACTGATGCTCTGAAACTTACTGATGTAAGTGGTGTCACACTTTTTTTCGATTTGTAGCCAGTATTATTTTGCAAGAGGAAGAATTGATGTGACTTTTTTCTTGGACCGGAATGCAGTAAAAATAAGCATTATCGTCGCGATTCATTCAGCCTTGATTCGGGGAAAGGAGTTTATGCAAAACCGTGACTGCTCACGTGTTTCCGTGCTATGAATAAATGTCAACGACTGTATCCCTCGATGTAATTATTTTTATTTATTTTGCCCTGCAGGTGACGGAAGTGCGCGACTGGGTGAAAGGGATCGGCGGGTGTTCCGAGTACGCCGAGGACTTCTTTTTGCAAGAAATCGACGGCCAGGCGTTGTTGCTGCTCAAGGCAGACCATCTCATGCAAGCCATGTCGATGAAGCTCGGGCCTGCGCTAAAAATCTGTGCCAAAATCACGCAGCTCCGCGCCCTGGAGGGCGGCAACGGGGCGGCGCCTTCGACCCCGGCCACCCCGAATGCCCCTGGACCCATGAGCCCGCGAAGCGGCGAGCAAATGGTCAACTGAACTGTGTCTGTGTCCCCCGAAATCCCCCTGCCCCAACTGGATTGACCAATGTTGATGAGGAAGAAGAAACAATTCTTGTATTGCTCCGGCTTGTGATGACGACGATTTTTTTTTTTTTGTGGGTGTGGTCGAAGAAGGAACTCGAATTTCATTGGGAACAGTGTGTTTCTTTTTATTTGAAATTCTGTTTGTTTTTTCTGTTGTTGGAAAGCGATTTTTTTTTCTTTTGTGTTACCTTCCAAATTCGAATCCCCCGAAACTGGATCGTTGCTTACTTTACTTTGTTCCGTGTTGGCTTGATTTTCCACGACCTTATTTGACCCCCATGCCCATTTATTCGCCGCGGAAATTGCTCGGGGCGTACTGTCTTTTTTTTTTTCGGAGTGTTTTTATTATGGGTCGACTGAAGGAAATGTATCAGTCGCAATGGAAGCGTACTCGGGATTGAGTTTACAACTGTTGCTGAAGTTTTTGGGCGAACATGCGTATTTAAGATGTTTCGTTGTCTTGAGAACTTTTCTAAATGAACACGAAAATTCGTTGGTTGGAACTCATGTCTTGATTCTTTTCTTCGTGTTTCATCATGGATTCGAACTTGAATTTGTATTAGGTCACACGAGCATTTTTATTCTATTTTGGAAGGTTTAGCACTGATGAGGCAGATCAGCTTAATGTTGAATGAAATTTGTATAGAAGCGCGGGGAGTAGGACTTGTAGAATGAATTCATTTTTAGCCATAATACCATATGTACTCAAGCACCACATGAACCTTTTTTCTCAAAATCGAGAGGTAAAAAGGGGTGTGTAGACATTTTTAAAAAAAGTTTTAGAAGTTCAGGTGTGCATCATATTTGATTCTAACCGGAAATTTTGGACCAATTTTGAGAGAAAAACTTTTTGTGATAGAAATAATTGAAAATTATGTGAACTCAGGATCAATATACCCTAGGGCAGCAAATTCAGTCTTTTTCTGCAAACTTTGTTGCCTGTAGGACAAGCTTTTTCAGAACAGTGCATTCAGGGCAAAGTTGGGAAAAATCCTTGCATATTTTTTAATACTGCAGAAAAAGTGTGCCCGAAAATTGAGAAAATACATTGCCAAGGCTGTGCTTTTTTTGATTCCATCTCTGGATTAGTTTAATTAATTTCCAGCTTCTTGGCACTTTCATTTTGAGCACCAGACAATGGGTTTTCATTTAAAGGCCACAAAATATTAAGGGGAAAAGTATAACTTTGGGAAATCTGAACTACACAGTTTTGCTGGATGAACTCTGACTTTTTGCCCTAGGCTACTCAACTTTGCTTTCATGGCCTTAGACAAAATTTGAATGTGGGCCCACCCAAGAAAATCATAACTTAGTCCTGCAATGGGAAAAACCCCATTTTCACAGAAGGGCTCATGTCTAAATTCAAATTTGGGTGTTTTTATTTTTGAAACATTGCAGTTTTAGAGTAACAAAAATGGGGTGCAAGTATTATACTCAATGATGAAAATGTTCAGAAATATTTCAATGGTAGACCCTGGTGTGCATCTTTGTTGAGGGCATGATGTGGTACCCTGGGATAATTACGGTATCTGGCACAACGATTTGTTGTGGACAGATTCTGCTATACCTTTTTTTAATATTGGGAATCTACCCTATGACTACATATTTGATACATTAGTCTCCATGATGATGTTTCAACCAGCAGTTAGCCACTGACATTCCACTGGTCAAGGCCAATCCATTTGCATATACCACCTCATACATCAGGGGTTCTCCATGTACTCTCCCATTGAAAAGCCCTGCACTATACAGTGAGACCCCAAGATGCGGACGTAATTGGTGCATCAAGACTGTCCCTAAGTCAAATCTCATTTTCCCTTAGACTTACATTATATAATTTTTAATTGGTGTTTTATTTACAAAATACTCACCATAATTCCATGAAAATAAAAAATTGTCTCCCAATTTAAACTGATTCCAATCAATACATTTCAACACAATATGGGCATTTGGGGAATTGAATACTGAAACCTCTGTATACAGTACATAGAAATGTTGGTGTTCTCTGAAAAAATAATATTCGAGTGAAAAAGAGAGAAGGAAGTCCCTCTCTGCCTGAGGTAATTTTTTCTAATTATCTAAATGGATGGTAAATTGGTGAGAGAAATGCCCAAGAACTTTTTTAAACCAATTTTCAGGTTGGAAATATCTGTTTCTTGTAATTTGGCCTGAAATTTATTTGAAATTTTATAACAAAATGTCCCTATGTGGAGTCAGTGTCCTCAAGTTGGGCCATTTTTATTAATTTTTTATGATAAAATAAGTGTCCCCATGTTGAAGTGTCCGCAGGTCAAGGTGTCTGCATGTGGGGGTCTCACTGTACTGTATATTGGGCGCGCTATAGGATCTCATTGCAGAAGTAAACTCTATCCCGCTGAAATGAAGAAAAAATAAGCAGCACGGGACGTATACAGTAGATCAAAATGGCGTGCATTTTCAAGCACCGTCCCGCTGTTGCCCTCAAGAGCAGGGAAGATCGAATCACATATCTGATCAAAAACTGAAGCCTCGTTACAGAGACTTCAAGGGAGGTGAGTGTTTTTGGTCAGCGGGAATGTGGGGAATCTCTTGATCGGCGTTCAGGCTCTCAGCCCAGCGTTTTCAAGGATCCAGGGCAAGTAGGTGAGCACGTCAGTGTAGATGGCGGGGAATCCCTGTTCACCACACGTGGATGGACCCCAGGACACCACTCCGAAGAGGTACCTTTCGCCATCCTCGTTGGACTCGCACACCAATGGTCCGCCGGAATCACCCTGAGGAAAATGAAAAGAGGAATAAAATACAGTCAACCCCCCTCTAATGGACTTGATTCGTGCAAGGGACAAGTCTGTTAGACAAAAAGTCCTTTACACAAATTCAATTACAAAAAAAATTAAAAATTTCAATTTTCAACAAACAACTAGCCCCCACCCCCTATTCTTTCTAACCCATGAACAAATTTTAAAAGAGAGGATGTACAAGTGAATTTTGGAGGATTTGTGTCCTTGATTCAACCTCCCTTACACGGGAGGTCTGTTAGGCGGGGGGTCACTGTACTGTAAAAATGAGGGCATAATTGGAGGTGTATGCATGCCCATACAGACATGTTTGAATGAGATGGAACATCATCCAAGACTCCCACAGGAAACCCGTTGGATGGACATGTGATGCAGTAAAATCTTGTTACAACAAATACCATTACAACACATTTTTTAGTACAATACATTTTTCTCCAAGTCCCTGCAGAAATCTTCTGAGGTATGTGTTAAAAATATCTTGTTACAACAAACTCTCCAATTCTAATACTGTACTGTATAAACATTTTTTTTGAGTGACGTGTTGTGATTTTCCTGATACTGTATGAAAAATCCCAATGAAGGCAGTCTCAGTCTCAAATTTTCGATTCAAAATGCAACTGTGACTAGTTCTTTCGACATAAATGGGAGGTTGAATCAAGGACACAAATCCTCCAAAATTCACTTGTACATCCTCTCTTTTAAAATTTGTTCATGGGTTAGAAAGAATAGGGGGTGGGGGCTAGTTGTTAATAAATTTAGATCTAGAATTAAAATAGCACAAAGATTTTGGGAAATTCAGCTAATGAAGGAATGCTAGAGATGGTTATGAGTCAGCGGCGAGGTTTTTAAAAGGTCTATGGACAAGGATTAACAATAAAGCTGCATTTTTTAGGCTTGGATTAGATTTGGAGAGGTTGAAATTGACAACGTCCAATAAAACGATAACGTAAATGATCAATTTTGTAAAATTATCGTCGATAACATTCCATCCCTTTTTTTTCCATCTAAGGTACTCACTCATTATACACATCATGCCACACTTGATATTATTATTCAATATAAAAAGCTTTAAATATAATTCAGGGTTCTGACTCTTGCACCCTCGAAAAGAAAAAAAAAAAATTGGCGCGAGGATCCGTTCAAATAAATTCCAGACATTCATCGTATAAAAAAAAATTATTGAACGGATGTCATTTTTCTAAGAATATATGTTGGATGCCCTCAAATAATATAAGACGCCAAAAGACCCACAGAAATCGCCCTTATTTAACTGTAATATTTTTTTCTTCTTAAAAAAAAAAATGTCTAGCTTAACATCATAGACTGTCCAAAACTATGAGTAAACAGGGTAAGTTAAATACTGTAGTTTAATCGAATACGCGTCGTCCCCAAAGGTTTATACACACGAGATGAGGAGGACTCACGTAGCAGGCATTGATGCCACCTTCCGGGGTGTAGGCGCAGAAGTGGGCTTCGGGTTCGAACGAGACCCCGAATGGCGGGTTCGCCAGGTTGTCCATGAGCTGTTGGCAATCATCGTCGCTCAACCCCTGGAGTTCGGCGTAGAACAGGTCATCCGGGTACACAGAACCCCCTGAGTTGGTCGCACCCCATCCTGACAGGGTACACTTTCCTATAACAGAGAAGAGGGGAAAGAGTTTTTTTTAAAGGGTATAACATTATCTCAACTGTAGTTCAATTTAAACTAAATCTTGAATCGGGGTTCTTTTTTTTCTGTTGAATTCCTACCCACAAAGAACCCGAGGTTCGGAAACGTAGCTTTCATCAAGAGAACATCACTGACTTGGCCATTGCATTTAAAATTTTTTTTTTGAATTCGCACAAAACAAACACGAGGAGGTTCCTGCAAGAGCAGATGGAACCTCAATTTATAAAATTCAAATGACAACGATCTTTAATTATAATCTCTTTGATTCTCAATCCCAAGGTAATCGAGGATGTGAAACTGCAGTACATTCATTATTATGCACATCCCAATTTTTAGTGCCAAAAAACGGTCAACATTTCGGAAGCAAATGTAAAATTCATCACTCTCATCGTATTCAATTTCTGCAAAGTTTTGGCAGTTCTTCATAGTACTACAGTTACAATGTTTATTTCCTCGAGAATTTCCAACAAACAATCAGAATTTCAAGTTTTATTTATTTATCTTGAACTACAAGATGATATCTTGAAGATATCAATTGAATTTTGCTTGCGAAAATTAATACTGTGCTCTTCTTTTATTCCATTGATAAAGAAAGTCACTTCATAGTTTTTAGTAGCTCAAAATTTATGCATCTGTGCTCTCTGTAACTATTACAACACCGTAATTCTCAAAAAAAAAATTCTAGGTCTGCTTGAAAATTTTCTTGGAGTATGCGTAAGAAGTAATCATTAAAAATCCCGTTCTCTATGGTATGAAAGACTTTCTGGTCCCGCTGCCTATTGTATAGAAATAATGAATAAACGCAATCGAAAATACTGCGGATTTGTAGGATTTTCCGGGAAACAGTTTCAAGACTATATACTCGTAGATGCCTTGATCGAAAAAGAAAGTCCTTTCGATGAGGATCATTGCATAAAAAACAGAATATCGATATCAACGCCCACCATTTCTGTAAAATTACGCGGATTGTCCAGGGAAATGCATTTTTTGTGATTTTGACGAATCGCAAAACAAAGTTCCATGCAAATTTAGACTTGGGATTATCGAGATGTTTTAAACATCTCTGTGTTTAAGAAAAAAACTCTTAAAATGAATTTCGTTTCCCACCCTTTTGTTCACCAAAAAAAAAATTTCTTGACAACTTGGCTTTCTGAGTGACGCCCCCAGACGTGGACATTTCGACATAGGGACACTTATTTTCCATTAGAAAATGCATCAAAAAGGCCCAACATGCAAACACTGACTCAACATATGGACATTGTGTGCTATAATTGCAAATAAGTCTCAGACCAAATTTAAAGAAACAGATGTTGTTTCCAACGCTAAAATCCATGTAAGAAAAGTTTTTTGGAATTTGTGTCATCAACTTACCATCCATTTAGCTAATTTAAAAAAATTATCTCCAGCATAGAGGGACTTCCTTCTCTATTTTTGACTTGAATGTTATTTTTATGGAGAATGCCAACATTTCAATGATATGTACAGTACTGTAGAGAGGCATCCGTATTCAATGCTCCAAATGTCCATATTCTGTTACAAGATGATATCTTGAAGATATCAATTGAATTTTGCTTGCGAAAATTAATACTGTGCTCTTCTTTTATTCCATTGATAAAGAAAGTCACTTCATAGTTTTTAGTAGCTCAAAATTTATGCATCTGTGCTCTCTGTAACTATTACAACACCGTAATTCTCAAAAAAAAAAAGGTTCTAGGTCTGCTTGAAAATTTTCTTTGAGTATGCGTAAGAAGTAATCATTAAAAATCCCGTTCTCTATGGTGTGAAAGACTTTCTGGTCCTCTGCCTATTGTATAGAAATAATGAATAAACGCAATCGAAAATACTTCGGATTTGTAGGATTTTCCGGGAAACAGTTTCAAGACTATATAGATGCCTTGATCGAAAAAGAAAGTCCTTTCGATGAGGATCATTGCATAAAAAACAGAATATCGATATTAACGCCCACCATTTCTGTAAAATTACGCGGATTGTCCAGGGAAATGCATTTTTTGCGATCTTGACGAATCGCAAAACAAAGTTCCATGCAAATTTAAACTTGGGATCATCGAGACGTTTTGAGCATCTCTGTGTTTAAGAAAAAAACTCTTAAAATGAATATCGTTTCCCACCCTTTTGTTCACAAAAAAAAAATTTCTTGACAACTTGGCTTTCTGAGTGAGGCCCACACATGTGGACATTTCGACATAGGGACACTTATTTTCCATTAGAAAATGCATCAAAAAGGCCCAACATGCAAACACTGACTCAACATATGGACATTGTGTGCTATAATTGCAAATAAGTCACAGACCAAATTTAAAGAAACAGATGTTGTTTCCAACGCTAAAATCCATATAAGAAAAGTTTTTTGGAATTTGTGTCATCAACTTACCATCCATTTAGCTAATTTAAAAAAAATTATCTCCAGCGTAGAGGGACTTCCTTCTCTATTTTTGACTTGAATGTTATTTTTATGGAGAATGCCAACATTTCAATGATATGTACAGTACTGTAGAGAGGCATCCGTATTCAATGCTCCAAATGTCCATATTCTGTTGAAAGATATTAATTGAATCAGTTTTAATTTGGAGACAATTTTTTAAAACTTTGTTGAATATTTTGTCCATAAAACACAAATTAAAATTTATATACAGTAAGTCCAAGGGAAAATGAGATTTAACTTAGGGACACTCTTGATGCACCAATCATGTCCGCATCATGGGGTCTCACTGTATGAAGTATGAGTTTCTTCTGGTGAATATAAATTATATATGCATGTAAATTTACCGGGTTCCAGAGACGGAGTCAAATCAGCGCTGGGCAAAGGAATGGGTTGCACGGCGTCGTTCAAATCGAGGTCGCTCTCCAGGATGATGTATCCGATGTCGTACGTCAAACCAGATCTGTCAAAAAATCCACAATAAAAATAAAATTCAAATCCCTCTCACAATCCTCTAAAATATATCCAGAGACAATTTTTATTATTCAATTCAACGGAACGCCGTATTCACCCGGGGAATTCGTTGTTGTACTCCATGCGAGCCACGCTGCGCTGCTGCAAATTCGAGCCAGGGTTGAACAAGTTGTTCAAGCCAACGTTGACCTGCAAAAAATGATAATAAATAATTAAAAAATTCACTGCAGTCAAATAATAAAAAATAAAATTGGCACTCTTCCACTTACAGTGATTTCAGACGCGGAGAAGCCTTCCAAACAATGAGCAGCAGTGAGAACTACATTGGGGGCGACGATGTCACCGCCGCAGAAGTGCTGGCCGAAATATTGCAAACTGGCTTGGTACGGAAACTGACCTGCAATGGAAAAGCACGAAAATTCAATAAGTCGTTTTGGTTTTTCAAAGTGATGAATTCAGCAACGATTTACCGGGTTCAGCGAGTTCACCGCCGACAACCCTGGGTCCTCCGAGGAGCCTGTTGCGGACAATATCAGGAAGTCGACCTGCTGACCTTGCTAGATGAAAGAAAAGGTGAAAAATTTAGCCAATAGTGAAATTAAGGTCTAATTTAATAAATTGTTTATTCTCTCGTGCATATGGTATTTAGACGGAATTTTCCGGATACCAGGACACTTTCACGAGCGTCTCAGCTGAAAAATTCTTTATTAATTAAAAAAAAATTATTTTCGCAGAAAGTATAGAAAAAATAATTTATTCCTTAATTGAATTGGTCATAAAAATTATTTTATCGGCTTTCGGCTATCGTATTTTTTAAATGTTCCAAAAAACAGTTTCTGAAGGATTATCATTATTGATCGGATTTATTATCATTGATCGAAAATTTAAAGTCGAAGTCGTTCGGGAAAAATTTCCGAGCTAAAGCTGATCACAATCTTCATCAGCCATTTTTAATAAAACTTCAACCTTCGTCTACTAAAATAAAAAGACAAACATGCTATATATTTTGGAATTCAAAAAATATTCTATGCGGAATCAAAATAAAATCCGGTCTTTTGTGGAACTCATTTTATAGGAAAAATGTTTGGAAGACGGAGCTCAAGAAATTCATTATTATTCTTCCGAAATCGTAAAAAATGAACGAATTGATTTGATCAAAAAAAAAAAAAAAAACGAGCATGAAATTATCTTATTTTGTGTGCATTAGATGCTTATATGGGATGAGGAACGTTTTTCAAGCGTTAAATTTCCTGAGCGTTAAGCCTGAATTTTGTTAAATCAACATACTTATATTCAAATTAATTATGCATTAATTATATTTTCGAATAGATCATTTCACCGAGAGAAGCTCACCGGAAACAGCGGCGACTGCCAAGCACAAAACAAAGGCGGTTTTCATGATTCGTTCTCGAGTCCGAAGCTGCCAAAAATTCCAAGGATGGGACGTGCAAATCGAATTGTCTAGCTTTTATATGCGTGCAGAATTCTGCTGATATGCAATCCACTAATTTGGCGTATAATTAAAAATATTCCTCATATCGGCACAGCAGGTGACATTGACCACGATGACAAGGTGAGAACTTTCAGGCGATTGTTTTCTGAGTGTGGGACGAATGGCAAATGTCGTTTCACGCATACCGTATATGAAATTGGCAGGTTTTTTTCTGTGTGCCTATAATTAATCGTTTTGAGCAGCTTTTTGTGAATTATGCGTATCGGCACGTGTGACTGCAGGAATTACAATGTTGCTTGTCACGTTTCGCTAAAATTATGACTGCCTCGAAAATCAATGACCGCGAAATTTTCGTAATTTACATCTCATCATTACTGATGCAATTTAGGGGCTCTGGATTCTTTTTCATTTGCTCACGACCGCAGACCCAAAAAGCGTGGGCGTTTATCCCAGTTTAGTTAAATACGAGCTGTAATCTCAGTTCAGGCATGAGCCAGCTATAAAACATATTTGATGAAAAATTTAATCAATTAATCCTGAACCTTTTTAAGTGAAACTCAAAAGGGATGCAACAAAAATTGAATTAAGGAGTTTTCAAGTTAGGCAACTGTGTTTTCAAGGAGGAAGTTGATTTTTCCATTAGAAGCGATATTTATATTATATTTTACTGCATATTGGGTCGTTGTTGTTTGACTAAGGTCGCAGAAATTCCATCTGGTTATGCCTTGAGGATTTTGAGGACAACATAGAAAACCCTTATTTCCTTGGACCTTCCAGCTTAATCCTATGCATTGAATGTAGAAAAAAAAGGAAAATCTTGAAAAATATTTTCGTTCATATTTCTATTAAATCTCTGCACTATGTGAAAAGTATTGGAATTTATTATCTGGATTTTTTATAGGTGCTAAATTGCACTTTTAATTTTTTCCTTGAGCAGCTAGCAAATTTCTCAATATTATCCCAACTTTGCTGACCTGATTAAGCTTACCACAATCTCTCTGCCCTATCTTTTGTGCTGAATTGAAATGGAAACCTGTTCAAATTAGCATACAAAAATAAATCAGTTGACAATTTTCAATGCAAAATTAATTTTACTAGCAAATCTAGGAGATATGCAAATTCAAGAAACAGAACCCCCGTTTTTTGTAGCCAACTTTTGTATGATAAGTGCGTCTTATATTCAAGGGAATGGGTTTGAAAACTGACCTTGTATTCTTAAGAATTGCCTCTTGTTGCATTTGCAATGATGATTCAATAGACTCCACGCTGTACCCTGCAAAAATTATGAATTTTGAAATTGAAAAGAGAAAAATCAAAAGACATCCACAAATCTGAGAATAAGTTACTGCCCAAAGCATACCGGCCCTTCTTTTAGAAATTTGAAAATACAGTTTCTGGACCATTTTATAGCAGCACCACTGCACCAGGATGTGATTGTGTAACACACTATTTTATAAATTTTCAACCAATTTTCTTTTCTTTCTTTGTTTTGCACCTTCAAAAAACAATTTATTTCAAGACTCAATTTATATGTAAAAAAAAATTCAGTCCCAGAGGCTACCTTGTACGACAGCTTTTTGATTCTAGGAGTCCAATCATTGAAAAATTGCTCAGATTTTTCAGGTGCTATTAGCATCAGAAAAGGTTAAGCACCAGAAAAGGCAGCTATCAAATTCAAAATGCTTCAAGCTATTCAATCCTATAAGTTTTTGGGTAGAAAAAATGGGGAAAATGTGAATTTCTTCCTCCGAAGGGTTGTTGAGGGGTTTTCAAAAAGGTTCCCTTAATTGCATGAGTTGTAGGGTTTTAAACTTAAAGCAGAGATTTTCAAGCCCTACACCTTGATTGGTTAGAATTTATTTATTGGAAATTATTAATAAAGTACAGGTACTTAAATATGGATTAAAACACAGTACTGTACTGTACTTTTTTGGTGCGCAAACCAAACAGGGATTCTTTCCCCTAAAGCACTGACCTTTTTTTTTCTTGTCACACAACAATAATTTGGTCTGTCCCAAGACGCGCCAATTTAAGTTTCAAGCCCAGGTGTTCTCCCCTTTTCAGGGCAGCAACTTTGCCAACAGAAAAATTCCGCACATGCGTTTCTGAATGACTTGAAAGCAGTCACTCATGTGGGGTTGTGAGTGATGTGGCATGACCCAAGCATAGCATCCTTGCTTGGGCATGGACATGTCCACAAGTCACCAAAGGAACCTGCAGACCAGGAAGTGGAGTGGCACCCAATTTGCCGCAATGTGGTAAACCGGGTGAACAGATATTAATCAGGACCAAAATGATACTTGGCAAAGGCTCCAAAGCCTTCACTCAACTGCAAACCTTGCCTGATGGTGGATTGTTTCGAGGATTGTTCTCTGAGGCTTGTCTGAGCAATTTACAGTGGTGCCTTGCCATATGACTGCACTGCCCAACAACGGATCTGCCAAATGACCATTGAAAACCCCAAGAAAATGTCTCACCCAACAACCATTGTCCCACCTAGCAACCATTTGTTGCTAGGCAGGCAACTCAGAAGTTTTACTTGAAAAATGTTTTTCTTCCCATAACTCCCTAATAACCTATATTTTACATTCTTTCAGAGAATTAAGTGGAAAAGAAAGTGAAACAATACTTTAATGGCACCAAAGAATGGCAAAAAACAGGAGAAATCTGCCATCCATTTAGAAATTCATTACTGTATCTTTTTTTCTCACTTGATTCTCTGAAAAAATGTACAAAATAAGTTAGTAATCCAATTCCTGGCACATCAAAAATGGAGCTGTCAGCTTAGCAAACATTTTCTGGCCTTCCCTTGAACTGATAAGTATAAAAGGGAAAACAAATTTATGCTTTTCTTTCTTCCTCTAACAAAAATGGTTGTTTATCAAGCATTTTTGTTGAGGGAAAGTGAGAAAAACAGAAGGAAATTGTAATTGGTGATATCCTAGGCCTAAAATTGCTTAAATTGATAGCAATTGTACTTCATGCAAAAGTGACATCTATGCAAAATAACATGGGAGGTTCAACTCCTGCTTCACCCATAGATGTTGCATATGCATGAAGTACAATTGCTATTAATTTTCTGGGTTATTTTTGAAAAACAGCAAGGCAATTTAGTAAGAAAAAGCATTTGAATGAGCTGTAGCAGTGTTTATAGGGATCTGTGCTCTGTGATTTGAAAATTTAGGCATATTTTAACATTTTTTGGTCAGAATTTTTCTTTCAGGAACCAATTGAAGTGATTCCCCTTATAGCTTAAGGGAAAAAGTGTTCCGCCGTACGACCGTTTCACCCAACAACCACAGCACAGGAACAAAGTGTGGTCATTGGGCAAGGCACCACTGTACATGTTTATGTGATTGAGAGTGTGTCTGAGGATTTACCTTTCTTGGTTTCCTGTGGGTTGTTTCAATAAACCAGCATGTGGGACTCCCATCTCAAGGATCCAGCCTCATAAAGGCTGAGCAACGCTTAAACCCTTTGTCATTCTGGCCTGACAACCCATGCAAAACATGTCCTTATACTGTGCAGTAATAAAACATTGAGGATTTCTAGCAAACTTTTGAAAACATATTTATTTTTAATTTTTCATTGACAGTATGACAAAAGCCAAAATATTAACGGTAATCTCGTGGCAACATGTTTCGAATAACTGCCCCAGCTCAGGGCGCCAATAAAAAGAAAGGCTTGGTTTTTTGTTGGGTTAAGATTTCCTCACTTTTTCAAGTTTCCCGAGAAAATTGCCTTCTAGATACCTATACAGTACATTAAACAAGGGTGCCTTCAAATCATTTCGCGGCTTCCTCAAAATGTGGGCGGATGACTGGAGAATGACAAGAAACTGTCAATAAAAGCAGCACATTACGGATACAGAAAAAAATTGTATTTTTCACTTCAAAAGAGGAAGGTGAAGACAGAAAGTGCCCAAAATGGAAAACTGATTTGCAGTCAACTGACGATTGTTGTCCCTGTGTCACCAATATGAACAAGGGCAGAGATGCAATCGTTTCCTTCCGGTTGAAAAAAAACAAACAAATAAACATCAAGTGCGGCAAATCAAGGATGAATTTGAATGGCAGCGTTTTATTTTTCAAGGCATTCCATTCATTTCCTAGTTGACCCCGGTATTTTCGGCGATCCATGGCAAGTAGGTCAGCACGTCGGTGTAGACTGCAGGGAAACCCTTGGTTCCACAGGTCGGAGAACCCCAGGAAACCACACCGAACAAATACTTTTGGCCATCCTCATTAGCTTCGCAGACCAGTGGGCCACCGGAATCACCCTGATTGAACGACAATTTAAGTAATTATTGAATCAATGTCACCCACCATTGATTTTATTGATTGATTGACTGAC
Organism: Notodromas monacha; assembly: GCA_905338405.1. Taxonomy (NCBI): domain Eukaryota; kingdom Metazoa; phylum Arthropoda; class Ostracoda; order Podocopida; family Cyprididae; genus Notodromas; species Notodromas monacha. The sequence goes on from CAJPEX010002417.1 coordinate 31,809, forward strand.
GCGCGAGATTTATATTTGCTGCTTTTCAGCGTTCACAAGGTTCACAAAACCCCAGATCCATTGAAATCATTCCGGCACATCAAAAATGATACCTTACATACAGTAAAATCTCCTTGAAAAAAACTGTTGTTGAACAAGAAATTGTTTACAACAAAGTCGTTTTTGGTTCTCTGTGTAAAAGAGTTTGAGTTCTTATTCAAAACTTGCATTCTGATGGCAGCACAATTCAATTCCTTTGTCTGGGATCCAATGGGCCCATGACACACTGCTCAAAATTTGAGGGTTAAATAGAGTTCCTGGAGTGCAAAAAAGGGAACCCAAATCTGGCATTTAAAATAGCGAATTTCCAATATTTTAAAATACTGCAGTTTAAGAGAACCCTACAAAAGTAAGATATCCTTGAACTAAGTAAACTTACAAAGCAGGCATTCACTCCTCCATCCTCAGTGTATGCACAGAAGTGAGCTGCAGGCACAAGTTCTGCTCCTTGAGGTGGTCCTCCGATGGCATCAAACAAAGCCTTGCAATCTTCATCAGACAAACCTAAACAACATGAAACGTTTTTTTTTTAATTAAAAACTGCAACCAAGAATCAGGCGGGTTATGTAGCAAAATCTTGTTGCAATGAATTGGCATTGGGACCAGTAAAATAGCTTTATGTAGGAAAACATTTTTTGGAAGATAACTGATTCAACATTATGGCTAAATGAACAGGGACCTAAGAAACAATTTCCTTGTTATCAATTATTTGTTATAATGAAATTCTTTGTAACGAGATTATGCTGTACTGTATTTCTTGGAAGTTTCAAATGCCTGTAAAATAATTCCAAATATATTTTGTGTGGGAATTCTCGCGTTCTTTAACCCCAATAAATATACCAATGATTAAAAATTTGTATACTAAAATGAATGTGACTGTTCTGGGCAATGATTGAAAACCCTGAAACAATTACAAGAACGATTTTGGCGTAAATAATCAAGTAAGAGAACAGCTACAAAAATCGATCTTCAAATTTGTCTGCAATTTTCAAGACTTGCCAAAAACCTGCGCTACAACTTTTTCGCGTCTAACTATTCAAATACTGCTGTTCTGTAATTTTTATTAGACTGTAATTTTTATTAGAATATTTTTACGTAACAGTTATCTTATCTTGAGGATTTATTTTCCCTTTATTTGGGCTTGTCTTTTCAGAGGTACGAAAAAGCCGTAGATTTTTCGGGGGAAGTCCGTGTTGTCAAAAGGAATTACGGTACCGAATTTTCATTTTGCTGGAATACGAGAAGTACCTTTTCCCACGGAAATTGGCACACAAAAAAAACATTCGGGCGTGGTTTATATATTCCAAGGCGTCTCGCAGTAAATGGTTTCTTATTTGCACATGTCAATCAATGCACGATTGCTTTTCGCTATCACAATATTTGGACAATAAAGCAAAATCAACGTCGAATTAGGACAATCTTCGCCACAGTTTCAAATTGAAAAAATACATATGCTAGAATCTTGAAGTGCTTGAGTTGGTCATGCAGGTACAGCAATGATGGCATTTTGAGGATATTCAACAGACTCCTCTAATTATGTAGAACTTGAATGTAAAGAAAGTTCATCTTATATTTGCAGGTGCAGTTAAATTTTCTTCAAATTTTGAGGCACAAGAAAAATACGCATGTCTTACAATTAATAACGTTTCCTGTTGTATCCAAGGGAGTAACATTGAACACTTCATGATTTGATTTGCCAAAAATAAAAGTTTCTGCGCTAATGCAAAAAATTCTACAAAGGAACCACAAGATGCAGTTGCAATTCGCATTTTGTATGTGTCTGCGAGCTGTTGAGATGTCTGAGACAATACTTTTTGAATTTTAAATGGTCACATTGTACATGATCCCAAAAATTATGGCTGTATACTGGAGCAGTTTGCAAAGAAAAAAAATGCATTACTTGAATTTTTTTCAAGAAGAAATGCACCAAGAGCTGGAAGAATTCGTCACTTATAATCCAATGTTCAAAGGTATAAAAATTAGGTCTCCTAAGTCTTCAGTACCTCGATGAGTTTTGGAAAATTTTCAGAATCTTCCCCAATGTTTGTGACAAATTTTCAAAAATTGTAAGGGATAAATTGAGGAAATGTGCTGCCCAGAAAAATTGTAAAAATCCATTCGTTTTTCCTTTTCATGACGCTGTAAAATTTTTATTTTGAAAGTCATTGGTTATACAGTTGGGTCTTGAATCACAAACTGAATCGGTACCTGAAAAAAATTTGTTAGCCAAATAGTTTGTAAGGCAAATCATACTTTCCCTGAAGAAAGTATAGGAATACTTTAATTTAGTTCCAGAAGCTTGAAAAAGCCCATGAAATTAACAAAGATGCATTGTTAAAAAAATGTTTCAGGCCTAAAATCCATTAAATCTTTTCAAGGCAATATAAAAGAAACTCACTTTACAGTAAAACAATCCATAGAAGTGACATTTTATAGTGTGTTTCTCCAGAGGTTTCTTCTTGAAAATTCTAAATGCAACACCACAAACTTCATCACAGACCAAGGACTTTTGATGGAACATTTTAATGCTAAAAAGCTGTTGAATTTTATGGGTGAATCTTACTTATTTTTTAACCGCTAGTTCTTAACCGGTGATTTGAAAACTCTGTAAGAACCTACTTAATTATTTATTCAAATTTGTACTTAGGGATATAAAACGATTTCTATAACAAAAATAACCCATGATCAATTGGAAAACTCAAAGTTTGTGAGTCAAGTCATGGTTTGTTAGCCAGAGCAGCTGAGGCCAAACACAGAAGTTTGTTAGCTGAACAATTTTTAAGCCAGGGCATTTGGAAGCCAGCAACACTATACAGAGATTCAATATTCTCAATTTAATCTTGCAATCTCTTCTTTGCTTGCTTTTTTTATCTCTCTCATATAAGTTAGTGCGTACTAAAGTTGAGTGGGACTTACAGACGTTTCGCCTCAAGCAGTCCTCGGTGCAAAGGTCGTCCTAGTTAGCGAGGGGTCGGTCTGTGCCACGTAAAAGGACCTTGTTAGCGGAATATGGAAAGAAAACGGGATCGTTATCAAGTCTGAAAAGCTTTCTTTCTCTTCCCTATTTTGATAGAATTGCTTCAGAAAAAAAGGAGGAAGTCAGCAGTACAGTACTGTATAGGAATTATGAGAGAATTATTTGCACGGCACCGGGTTCCAGGGACGGAGTGAGATCAGGTGTTGGCAGGTTGACAGGCTGCAATGCGTCGTCCAGGTTGAAGGGCGAGCTCAGGCGGATATAGGCGATGTCGTCTTCCACACCCGACCTGTTTGTCAAATACATAATCATGGTACTGTATATTTTCATCATACGCTATTTTTTAAAACAAAACAACAACAAAATTTGCGAGAGCCCGCGGAGAATCTTAGATCAACCCCCCTCGTCTGAAACAACATGGACACCTTACTTGAGCCTAGATTATTATTTTTTTTTAGCTCGGAATAAATCCTAGCTGAGCAAGAATTTTCCGAAAATTTCCACTTTTTATGAGCTTTGTTCCAATTCGGGTTTTTGGGGGTCAATGAATGCACTTTTGCTATATTGACCCATTTTCAGCAAATACAAACGCAAACTGAAGATAATTGCGGTGTTGAGATTTGTCATAACCTCACTTCGTGTCTCCAGACATTTTATTTAATTCTTTTTTTCAAGTTCCACATCAAATAAAGGCTGGTATTCAAATTGGGTTGGCTGAGATACTACAGTCAAATCCCAATAAGACGCCACCATTTGTCCAGAGCAATTTTGGCAGTTTAAAGGGGTTGGAAGTTTATGGAATATTTCATTTTATATTATTAGATCAAAAATACGCAATTTTCCTCCATCAGTCATGAAATGCAGCTTTTCTAGAAACTTAAAAAATTTTCCAAAGAGTAATGCTGTGATATTTCAATGGCTTAATCTTTCAGAAAATTATTTTGCTGCATCAATTCATTCAAATTTCAAGATTATTAGGTCAATATATTGTTCACATTAAAAAATATCATTATTATGTTTTTATTCTTACAAATACAAGATCCTTGACAGAAATTATAATTCTACCCCAATGTTGGCACTATAACAAAGACAAAACTAATAGGGAACAGCACTTTTGTTTCATCACTAATGCTGGCAGATGGCGATTGGCGTCTTATCCAGGTTTTCCATAGAATTAACATGGAGGAGATTTGTTTCATTCAAAATGTTGGCAGTTGCCGCAGGTGGTGCTTTATTGGGGGGGGGGGGGGTGGCTTAATGGGGTTTGACTGCATTTTAAATTTAAAGATTCAAAAATATTATGTTAAAATATTTTTTCAAATATTTTATAAAAATATGTTCAGTAATAGTTTTGAATTCAAACAATCGAGAAGAAAAAAGAAAAAGGGAAAGCCTCGTTTTATACTGCATTTAATACTCGAAAAATTCCAGGAATGATAGAAAATGTATTTTAAAATTTGTTTTTGGCACTGCATCCATGCTCAGTTCTCAATAATTTCATGTAGAGTAAATTTTAATTTAACAGACGCGTAGCAATTATTTGCGGACATCCGAAGTTTCCAAGTTGCATTAATTATTTGCGCCAAAATTGTTTGTACTCACCCGGGGAATCCGTTGTTGTAATCCCATTCGCCAACTTCTCTGTACTGGGAACCAGATGCACTCAATTCATTGATACCGGCAACGATCTATGAGCATTAAAAATATAAATAATGTGCTGTACATCTTTGATAAATTTTTAATTCACAATTTTCCCATTCATGAAAAATGCGCATTTTCTTTTCTTACAGCGACTCCCCAGCTGACCCAGAATCCTTCGATGCAATGAGCAGCAGTCAAAACGACGTCCGGAGCGATGATGCTGCCGCCGCAAAAATGACTGCCAAAAAACTGCAAGCTGACCTGGTGCGGAAATTGGGCTGCGGGTCGACCAATTAATTAATAACCAGCTGGCAATTAATTCGATGAGCACTGATTATGGATTTTAAACATTTTATTTCTTGCCTGGTGCTGCGATTTCTCCGCCAACGACGCGCTGACCTCCGAAAACGGATCGTCTCACGTCATCTGACAGAGTTTTCGTGGATCGAGCTAAAAAGAAAAAAATAAACATCATACAATTTGAAAAAATTTTTCAATTTTTGAAAAATTGAAAAAGAAAAAAATCAGCTGAAAAGTATTTTATTTAAAAAAAATTGATCGAAGGAATAAGCTCGCTAAAAAAATTTTAGGGACGTGCTCTTCGATCGGAACCTTCGCGTTTTTTGGGCTGCTACACTCAAAAGTTTAAATTATATTCAGCACATAACACATTTTAAATAAAAAGTGCAGCAATGAAGTCATAAAATTCAGAGAGACTCGGACATTTTCGATGTATTTCCTGTTGATATAATTTCTTGAACAACCATCAAGATATGATACGATAAATATAAATTTGTACGCGATGGAACGATGGATGAACTTTGTTTTTCAATCGGAAGGCGCATGAATTCTCTTTTCCTTCGTCTTCGAATCAATGTTTAAAATTATACCATCTGCCACATTTTCATCAACTGAAGAAGTGCTGTAATTCAATAATGAATTTCCGTTAAATTTGATGGATTTTCCGGGCTAAATTCACAGAAATCTTGCCTGAAGCTCCAGCGATTGCCAAAACGAAAAGCAGAGCGACTCGTGCCATCTTTGCAACCCAGCACTGAACAATCTATACTGACGACTTTAACGTATTATCGCAAAATTTTATAGTTTTCAAACCTCACTTATATATTCAGCCCGGATATAAATTATCAGTTCAACGGATTAAAGAAGGTTCTGCACTTGTCGCAACTTCCTTGCTTATCTAATTTCCAAGCAACTGGAAGCAAGGACAAGAAGCAAGAAACACGTGAAATTGTCATGGGCATGTTGAATCGATGTTTATATAATTATGTTCGACGAATGGAAACCGTAGGAAACGATATCAAGGGCATACGAAACAGTGTTATATTTTCTTTTATTCACTGAAACGAGCGTAAAACTACAATAAAAGGTCACGGTGTTCCCAGGCCTTCGCTTTGACCTGGAACGAAAATCTGATCTTCCCTTTCCATAGAATCGTCAGTTGACGTTCAAATCTTGCATAAGTTGCGGATATCGGATAGGTTCAGAAACAACAAAATAAGGTGCAATAACGAATACTGTAGATTAATCAAGGAAATCATGTTTTCAAGGTTTTGTGGCGAATACAAAGTTATAAATCAATGAAAAATGTGACTTCTTCTGAACCCGGCGTTTTTAAATTTCTTCAAAAATGCCAAACTGAGATACAATACTTCTTAAATCTACATGTGAAGAGAGATGAAAGAACACACGGGGCTAAATGAGCGACCATGAATTTCAACGCATCTAAACATTTTTCTTGAATTCAAGCATCAGCAATTAAGAAAGTGATTCTAAAATATTCGAAGGTAGCGCATGACTTGGATAAAAAAGATAATATATGAGAACAGTGACAATTTTTTTCATTTGACACAATGAGATAAAATACAGTAAGATTGATAATTATAATCTGACCTTTGAAGGTTAAGAATTGAAGCTTATAAGAATTGAACAATTTTGAGATAAACTTTGATGAGGAATCATATAAGGTTAACTGTTTATGTTGGTCTGCAAGATTTTGGAAAGAGTCTTTTCATTGAATTTTATGAGTCCCAAATCTTTTTGAGGCTCATTTCTGTAGCTTTGGAATGCTGGGCAGAATAAAAGAAGGTGCTCTGATGATCCATCAACCAGCATATTTATACTGCAGAAATTGCACTGCTTATTATAGACACCTATGAAAATGTGATGCATTTCTCACATGTGAAGAGATATGAAAGAACACACAGAGCTAAAAGAGTAGCCATGGATTTTAACATGTATGAAAAAATGTTGAATGTCATCATCAGCAATTAGGAAAGTGTTTGTAAAATATTCGAAGGTAGCACAGGAATTGGATAAGAAAGATTTTAGGATGTCAGATTTCAATTACAGTGGTGCCTCGCCGTATGACCGCACCGCCGTACGACGGATCCGCCAAACAACCACTGAAAACCCTGAAAAAGTGTCCTGCCCAACGACCATTGTCCCACCCAGAGACCATTTGTTGCTAGGTGGGAAAATCCGATTTTGACCTGAATTTTTTAAATTCAGGTCAAAATTGGATTTTCCCAAATGCCCTTCTAATTTTTTTCAATTCTTTCAGAGAATTAAGTGAAAAAGAAAGTGAAATAGTAAAATTGAGGATGGCACCAAAGAATGGCAAAAAAACAGGAGAAATCTTCCATCCATTTGGAAATTCATTATCTTTCTTTCTCACTTGATTCTCTGAAGAAATGCACAAAATAAGTTAGAAATCCAATTTCTGGCACACAAAAATGCACATCAAAATTGGAGTTGTCAGCCTAACAAAACATTTTCTGGCCATCCCTTGATCTACATAAGTATAAAATGAAAAAAAGTAAGCTGTTATTTCTTTCTCTCAACAAAAATTGTTGTTTATCAAGCATTTTTGTTGAGGGAAAGTAAGAAGAACAGAAGGACATTGTAATTGGTGATATCCTACGCCTTAATTTGATGGCAATTGTACTTCATGCAAAAGTGACATCTATGCAAAATTACACAGGAGGTTTGACTCCTGCTCCACCAATAGATGTCGCATGTGCATGAAGTACAATTGCTATTAATTTTCTGTGTTATTTTTGGAAGACAGCAAGGCAATTTACTGAGGAAAAGCATTCAAATGAACTGTGGCAGTGTTTATAGGGATCTGTGCTTTGTGATTTGAAAATGTAAGCAAATTTTTACATTTTTCTGCAGGAAAACTTTTTTAAGGAACCAATTAAAGTGATTTCCCTTATATCTTAAGGGAAAAAGTGTTCCGCCGTACGACCACTTCACCCAACGACCACTGCACCAGAACAAATTGTGGTCGTTGGGCGAGGCACCATCACTGTATAAATCTTATATCATTTCATGGTGTCAAATGAAAAAAAAATATTACTGTTCTAATATATTTGTGAGACTATCATCTAGATTCTAGAGCATCTGGACAGACGTTATTCTGCTTCTGGTCTAATTTGAGACGCCAAATTAAATTTCCTCTTTGAAAGCCGCCATGTTTTCTAGTAATGAAAA
>CAJPEX010002418.1:0-39970 GCA_905338405.1 Notodromas monacha
CCGGGCCGCATCCCCGTCGAAAATTCCCAATCGTTGCAAGACGCGTATGTCACGCCTACGCGTCAGAATGAAAAATTCAACCGTGGCCCTTCAAGTGTTGTTCCGAAAATATACATACACGCAAAAAGCTTCGGTGTTGGTCCGATGCGAGGCCTTTACTTTGTGTGTGTGTGTTGAATGTGCCTTCTTTCGGAATCGGACACGCACTTGTTGTTGTTGTTGTTAAAGTCAGAGTTACATAAAAACCTCATTATCCGGGATTTAATTATCGAACTCTTCCGGCATGGGTTTCAATCAACGTCTGCTTTGACAAAAGCTTGCGTCTTGAAAATCAATTTTTATTCGCGCTAAATGAGAATATTCTATTTAATGGTCTACACATCTTGAGTTTTGGACACACTGCACACATTTTGATATTTAATACTATACACGAAAGCTTGACTTCTTTACATGCAATTTCATATTTTCATCAAGCTTTTCTTTCTTTGGAGCTGTCACGGAAAAATGGTTCAGAAATCCTGAATTGCCAAGTGATTTTTTTAAAACAAAACCACAAGATCATACAAAATATGAAAATCAGAAGGAGTCACAACTGAACATGAGACGAGTTTTTCGTTTCTTTAATATCGGACATTTTTTGGGCATTTAAAAATATTTTGCGCTTTTATCTCTCGAAAATTGAAGCGACGTAGACAATTAATTTCCACGATGTAAATTTACATTTTTATAATCTCGAAGAAATCATCCGCTCATAATTTTGAAAAATAAAAGGGTCCACTGTTTCAACATGAGACGAGTTCTTCGCTTCTCTAATATCGGACATTTTTTGGGCATTTAAAAATATTTTGCGCTTTTAGCTCTCGAAAATTGAAGCGACTTCGTCAATTAATTTTCACGATGTAAATTTACATTTTTATAATCTCGAAGAAATCATCCGCTCATAATTTTGAAAAATAAAAGGGTCCACTGTTTCGTCAATCGTTGAATTTATTTTCTTGGAGCAAAAAAAAAAAAAAAAAACAAAGAACAGCTAACGAATTTTTACGTAAATCGTTGAATTTATTTTCTTGGAAAAAAAAAAAAAAAAAAAAACCAACGATCAGCTGACGATTTTTTCTCTCCTCCCAAGTGAAGAAATAACCAGCAAAAAAATGACGGATAAATTGAGACGAGAAAATTCTTGGTTGCCTCTCGCACTTCCAAGGTAAGAAATAAGGTCTCCCAAGGTTTCGGGGTTCCGAATAACGTGTCAAGCGGGGTTGCTTTTACACGCATCACGCAGGTACAGGAGAAGACTATTCGGGTGTTCCACCCATCAACTTGTTAAAACCAGTACCACCGTTTTCTTATCATGAAAATGAAAGTACAACAAGTAGTTCGTGATACTTTCTTGAGAATGAACAACGTTTCTAAAATATCAAGACCCCAAAAACGTATTCCATATAAATCACGATGAAACTTGTCGGTGTCACTCACGCGAAAAAAAACCCAACCTTCGCAATTGATGCGAAATAATTTATCCTAACTCTCGGCAGAATCCGAATGAATACAGGTACTGTACTATAAAAATGTTCTTCACTTTACATCCGATAATTCCACGAGCGAATACATGCCGTATAACAACGAGTGCCTAAAATGCGGGTCAGTTCAAGTACAGAAGTGGCACAGAAATCAGCCAGTACTGGCAAGTTGTAGTACAGTAGCTTATTTTTGCTCGCTAAGTGCAGGGGTAGTAATTTTCATATGACTGCGACAAGGTCCAACACGCATTTAAGCAACTTCTCCTTGACATGACCGCTGAAATAAAATTTCCGCTCAATTGAGGGACACACGAATACAACTTTATTGTCACATTACTCACGAATAAAGTTGAGTTGCGAAACTTATATTGAAAAATGAAATTCGTAGCTATACTTCTGAACATTGACTCGTGAACCAGGGACGCGTTTCGCGCAAAAGCAGAATTATGATTCACGATTGAGGTCACAATTAAACTGACCACGAGAAATTTCAGATTTCGCTTAATGAGAAAATAAAAGATTATAACCTCTCACAAAAGCATAAACACGCATACAGCAAAACAGCTTCTACGTTGGCGACTAGAAAAAAAAAACTACTGTACTGTACTGTACTTGCAAGTAATAAACCGACCTGATGATAGATAATTCGTAGAGAACCGAGAAAACACCCTCAATTTTCTAACCAGTGCTCCCGATAGAATTCACCAAGGTTTTTTTCTTCCTGGCCGCTTTCAGGATAATTACAGAATGGAAGGTAGGTAATATTGCATGAACTTCTGTAATATAGAAACATGTTAGATAAGTAGCTGACATTTTATTTTCCCCTTATCCTTCCATTTTATTCAGCTCTTTCAAGGTACACGAACATTAATTTTCGTTAGCAACCATGTAGCCTGTGGATACTTCAGAGAAAAAAAAAAACCTTCCGGCTCAAAAAAGGCTGAGCGGGGACATTGTCCTATACTGAAACAACACCAAATCCAAGGCGGCCACAATACATAAATGAGAAGGAAGAAAAAGCTTCTCCCGTGGCTCCGTTCAAGCTACATTTGGATTCCTTGGCATATCAATTAACCTTCCCATTTTCCGAGCCCAAGGGCGCATCACGCGGACGCGAGTGCAATGACGCAAGCGGTCATCTCCGGCTTCCCGAGAAGAAAAACCAAAACAAACAAAGAAGCAATTTCTTTTCTTCTTCAACTTCCGAGTCAACTTCGGGATTATCTCTCCCAACACACACACACACACACGACGATGAAATTCCCACCACGCCCCTGAGCAAGCAAGCAGGCAACAAGCCCGAACGCATGCACGAGGATTTGAAAATGTTCCGTGGGAGTGATTTCACACCGACTTCTCGAAAACGATTTCCATCTTCGCGGAAATATATCCTGGCAGTAATATTTTTCCTCGAAGAAAATAAAAAAAGAAACCTAAAAACCCCGCCATCGAACGGATCAAACGGGAAATTCCATATCAAAGCCAAAAGCTGATCCATAAACTTACAACCACGGAATTTCAATCCTGAAATCACAAATATTAAATGCAATATCGCGCAGATATCGCACGAATATTCCTAGATCCCCTTCGAAGTGAATGAGATACCTACGCACAGAAATCCATGAATCGACATAAAAACTAAAAATATAATTGCAAAAGCAGAACAGCCAGTGGAAATGCTCAACACACTAGATGCAAACTCAATTCAATCAGAACAGTTGACGCTTTTACTACAATATTTTTTTTCATTCGCAAGAAAACTGATGAAGAAAACAACAAAGCAATCACGTGAGGTGAAATTCAATAAGAATTATGATGTTGATTTCCTTGTAAAATTGAACACTTCCGAAAAGGCAACAGCATAAAGATAATTAAGGATAGCAGGTGGCTACTAATAAGCACAACCCTAATTAGGATTCAATGAAGATCCGATTTCGCGGAGAAAAGCCGTGAACCCAGTCCCAGCGCATGTTATAAAGGGACTTATTCAAGCCTGAGCTTCCAGGAATGGTCAAAGGAAGGAATAAGATACTTACGCGACTTCGGTTTTCCGAAGCCCTACAAGTACACAAACGTTTCGATTTTCCAAAAAGAAAGAAAGAAAGAAAGAAAATCGATAAAAATAACAGGGAATGAAACGGTTCGAACAAGCTGCGAAAAAAAATACAAGACCTGAGTATTAAGCATTGAAAACTCGAGGAAGTGATTAACTACGAACTGAATCACTAGCTTTGGAGAGCTTCGAATATGTAGGCAATTCTTTTTCATTCGGATAACTATAAATAAGTACTGTACTACATGAGCCAATACACGAACAAAACCTCAGCTAGTCATGTTCTCGAAAAAAAAAAACATGGAAAGAGAGAGGAGATAAAAATGGTACAACACGATCCTTCTCAGCGAAAGCTGGAAAGAAAAATGCCTGGCCGGAAGGAAAACTTGGGAATTAAATGCAGGCAAAATAATTAGTCCAAAGCGGAAACCCACGAAACTGTTCGTCAGTGAAATTGATTCACCTCAAATAACCGCGGTTTCCTTCCCTCGCCAAATTCTCGATCGTCCATCACACTTTCGTGAAAAATTCGGCCGGTAATGAAATCTGCCAACCCTACCACGCGGGTACTTTCAAAAGTACCATACAGTACTTGATCTCTTCAAAAACATAATTCGAAACAGACGTTTAAATGATCTCTTTGGACCCCTTCTCATATCATCAGTTCAAGATCAAGTGCTCCAAAAAGAACTTGTAGAAATGATCAAGAGAAACCAAGGAATTTAAAAACTGATTTCTTGATTGCTTTCACGAAATAAGTCTTCTCACTGCACATGAGAGACTGCACATTTTAGAAAGGAAAACATGTACATCCTCTTGACAATCCGGCAAATTTATCGCTTAATTGCAGAGCTTTAAAATACTGTAATACCAAGTCCCGTACAACGAAATTCGATTTCCAAAAATAAATTTTATTGTACCCCATAAAAGATTCTAACCACACTGAATTATGAACAGGATAATTATATACAACTTATTAACAGTCGCAGCAAACGTATAAAAATGGCTTATTCTGAATAATACTTTTTCGTTTTTTTTTCTAATTCAAGATATCCTGAAGCAGATAAAATAATCATTTGTTCTACTCATCTTGATCTCAGCGTTCATGTTTCGCGCATGGGCAGGCACGTAAAAATTAATTATACAGTACAGTATATACATACGGAAATGAGAAGATCGCAAATAGTTTTTCGATCTTTTCTTCATTTCAGGAATAGAACCAACTTGACTTGGTTTCGTCAGCAAGAACTTTTAAAAATACCCTCGTCGAACCCACCGAACTTTCTCACAGTTCTACCAGAAAACTCCTTTCAGCAAGTACCAAGGAAAGAAAAAAAACCCCACCCGGTTTCCCGTTGCCCGCAAAAACCGCACGACTTTCTCGTCGTCGTCGCCGGCGCCGCCACCGCCGCCAACGACTCACGAATCCGCCTCCAAGATGAGCCCCGGCACGACAATGAAGCAATCGCACAAAAAGCTAACTGATGCCCCGCAAGGAACTCAGCTTCCAGCACTGCTAGAAAATGACAGCAGCACGAAAAACCAGTTGCTCCGAGGACAAAATTAACGACCCGTCGGCTAATCAGGGGAAGGCACGAAGAAAAAAAAAAGCTAAATAAGTTGACCACCTTAACGAGGGTCACTACATATTCAAACCCCACCCAATGCTACACCTCAGAAGAAAAAGTCGAGAGAAATGCGTATTAAAAAAAAAAAATCTGCAACCAAGTAAATAGCGGTATAGACAAAACAAATTCTTTAGAACTAATGATAATCGGGGGCCGTTACCCGGATGATAATAGAACACATCAATAGAAATCCGTACTTGAAAATGTAGAAGATAAACGAATACTTTTCATAGAACTTTATCCAGGCAGAAAAAACTCACTTGAAATGAAATTAACTTATTATTCAATGTGGGTCAGAGCGGAAAATTAGCTGATGAAAAAAAAAATGAAGCTGAACAATTTCAAACGAGAAAAATTTAGGTCGCCGGGTTTCCTATCCAAATAATCAACATTTGCAAATGGTTAGTCGGAAGCCGGTGCAATTAGCATTATAATACATTCAAAATTCGAGTTTATGTATCTGGGAATGGGTGATAGTAACAGTTTACAGTCGTAAGACGGAGTCATCAAGGAAGACTGGAAAAATTCCGATCAAGTCTGTTTCTTCGTCTAGAAAAAATAGCGACTGATCTGAAACCATACATGGCTCTCAACACGAAACGTCCCACCTAACAATGCGAATTTATTTAGCAAAATTATGCCAACTTGAATGCAAAAATCCAAAATCGACGGATACGGAAGTACTGTAATTTTTATAAAAATTTCTTCGGCAATATAAATGCTGTAGAGAAAATACCACACCAGTTTCTTCGAAATACGGCAAAACAAATGAATATAAAGTAATTGCATTTGGCGCTTAGAATAAAAACAAAAATTTCGAAGTAATACGAATATATCACATAAAGTATTAGAAAATAAATAAGGGCCTTAAACTATCGTCAGTTTAAAAAGGATAAATTTGATTCAACTTGCACCAAACACCCTAGTTCATCCGAAAAATCAACACCATGCGCTCTGATACACCATAACTACTTCAGCGTAAAAAGTTGCACACATCATAAGTTAAAACGACTTTCGTAAGTGAAACTTAAAATCTTGAAAACCGAACTCGAAAATATATCGACCATTATTGAAAATAACGTCAGTTGATTGGTGATAACTATAGAGCAACTCCACGAGTCTTGAGTAATTTTACGAGACCATTCGTCTCAACTAGATTTCAAAACCTACTCTACTTCATCAAGCGAGGTACTGTACCTAAGGTTACGTTTCAGTCATAAATCACCGAACGGCTTAGCAAATTAAAATTTAAGGAAACCAGAAATACGAAAGAAAAACGTCATTAATCTCGTGCGACGAGCCTTGCGATCTCTTTCTCATGTTGGGTTGGAAACATTTTGAAACGTACCTTACTTCCAGTCAACATTAAAACCCACGCTTCGTCATAAATCATAGAAATACAACCCAACCAATTTAAAATAAGTGGGAACCAATAAGACCAGAAGAGAAAACAACACGATTATTGCACAGAGTGAGGATTCTTTCAAAATGTTTCAAACACAACCAAGTAAGCGACAAAATATCTTACTCTCACCGAATTATATTACACGTCACGTTTACTCACGAATCATCGAAATCAAAACGTACCAAAAAAACCAGAAATCAGCGGTAACCAAGAAGACGAAATGAAAAACAAACGAAATTAATCCACAGAGTTAAAGAACCATTCAACGGCTCGTTCAAACACAACCGGTGATACACTAGCACCGGATCTGTGTCGAATACGAACGGACAAAAAATAAAATATACTGTAACCCCGAGTGTGATGAGTCTTTCAAAATGTTTCGAACACAACCGAGGGGGGGGGGGGGGGACACAAACACAGGGTCGGGAAAGAAAAGACAAACAAGTCTCAGCCAAACACGGCGCTCCGTCGTTAATCGAGTTTCCCGCCGCTTCGACACGCCCCGCGACACAAGGGAAAAAAGGCATCAATCCCCCGGCTGATCACAATCATCGATCAACGCTCAGGGCTTCGAAGTGTGTTTCATCGTGCGTAGCACACCCGAGTCCGACATTTCGTTTTTCTTCTTCTCCGCGGATTCGTGTCCAGGAAAGTAGGAAATGAATACAACAAAAATAAAGCAAAAAAAAATATTTTGAGAGTCGACAACAGGCCGAGGCCTTCCCACACTTCCGATGCCGTCGACAACCGAAATTGTTGTTGCATAATTAGATGGGAGCGGAACGTGTCCTGACACTTGGCAAGAAAACGTGATGGGAAACCATGCGATCGAAGGCTGAAAAACGCGAACTACCACTGAGATCCTAAATTAATCCGGATTGTGTAAATATGTAAGAATCAAAATTTAATGAATGTAAAAATAAAACACAATCGAGACCTTAAATCATGGACATTTGAGCGTTTCTCCGCCACATTCACCCTAAAAATCAAGTTAAAATGCGCTCAAAAACGATTCAAAAATGGCTGTTCAATAACGAATTCCCTCCAATGTCGGATAAAAATTCCATCAGCGAAAAAAAACTCATTCAATGCATTCAAAATCAAAAGTAAAAAAAAAATAAATACAGTACTATACAACTTGAAAAGCTACCTGACCAACGGGGTTTCCAATAACAGATCAAATAAAGATCGCAGTTGGATTTCACCAGACGGATTGTGAACGCGCCGCATAAAAAGAAACATAAAAATAAATTTCTTCCGCGATTTGCATTCCTTTAGCATCATCAAGTCTGAGAGAGCTAGATTGAACCCACTCGGCAATTAGTCCCGGAAAGTATTCTCGGGTATACCAACCCAATAAAAGTCCTGGCTGTACTTCCAAATTAGGCACGGAGGAGGAAGAATGCTCAAAAAATAAACTGGGCATTACGACAAAAAAAAAAAGCGTAACCCAAGAAAATACTGCACTGTACTGACTTTACAAACCTTAGGGGTTCTTGAACTGGAGTTCAACTGCGGTCAAATAGAAAATAACGAGATACTAATTGCAAAAGTTTCCAGTAAACATTGCAGAATTGAATATTGCAGAACCGGGTTCCACGTCACAAAGCCTTGAAAATTTTATCGTGAACTTCCGAGCAAATTGACGACCGGGTTGCAGAAACGGGGTTAACCAAGAGGTACTAAAATTGAACAACCTCCAAACCTTATTTTCTTCTTGGCAAGCACACACGAGTTTTCACAGTTGCCCCATTTCAGCGGGTAAATTTCCGAAATAGGCCGGGAAATTCGTCCTCTTCAATTTGCACATGAAGCTTATTTTTGCTACTAGCGAGAGGAGCCTTTTTTTCTTGGGACGACGAGAAAAAAAACACGTAAAAATCTGAAAAAAGTAAATTGTACATCACAGTGGCCCGGTGATTATGTAAATTTCTTCAGTACGCTGAGGAAAAATTCGAAACTTCCATAAGGGAAGGAACATTCTTTTCACCTAAACACGTGAAATAAATTGTTCTCCACGCAACGTGAGTGCATCACAAATCAGATTCCTTGCGTGGGAAGCAAAAATCTGCATTAATGACCACTTGCGACTCGGCATTAGAAAAATAGAACGCTCTTTTCATTGCAAATATCGAAACGAGCTTCAACAATCCTCGGACCACCTCGTAGAGAACCTCAGAAAAAACGGTGACGAAACGCTTACTACATTTCTCCCGAGAAAAATGCAGGTTTTACAAATTTGTATTTCTAAAAATTACTTGGGAAATGGGCAAAATCTCTCGGAAAATACGCATTTTCGTGGCAATAAAGCATAAATAAAAACACTGCATTCCAGTATTATTAAAAAGAAACTCTTCATCCGATTTTGAAATTCCGCAACACCGAGAAGCTGGACTTCGATGTAACCCATAAATTGCTTTAGCTTAAAATCCAGCAAATTTCATCCCAATCACCAAACGTCTGAATTAAATTTTGTCAACAAATTCTCGGTTATTAAAAATTGATAAAATTAGTACAGTACTTCCTAAGACTTCTCTTAAAAGTAGGTTATATTTTTAAGGCGCCATTTTCCGTCGCACCCGAGAAGTAATGTAAAACATTTAATCCTCGGAACTTAAATTCTGGACGCTTCGCAGGTATCGGTAAAATTTCCTGGTCAATTCGTTTTTGGAAATTTCCAACAACGGAAAAAACCGTTACGGGTCACGTGAATAATCAATTATTTAAAAAAAAAGAAGAAACGAGGTTCCGCATTTGCTTCACAGTTCACAGAAAAACACGAACGCTCCACAAGTTTCTCGACACCCACGCCTACGCCAACAAGTGTTCACAATAGGAGCATCTTCTGACCTCGTCTCGAAACCAGTGCATCGGAATAAAGCTTCGAAAACCCGAGAAAAAAGGTCAGCAAAGAGAGAAGAAAAATTAGAAAAAAGTCAGAGAAACCCTCGCACCCACTTTTACAATTTTTCACACCACGTCGCACAGACTTTCACTGCGGTCCATCGATCACGTCTAGTCGTCACCTCGGAGTCTCGTCACAAGGACCCCCGCGTTCGCATTCCGCACGCGCAGTCGTCAGGAATTTCTCCCCCCGATCGAATTCCAGCCTTCAGACGAACCGCAAACACTGGTAGCAAGAAAATTCCTTCCTTTTTTCATTTTACATTTTCAAGATCCAGTCCCCCTTCAGATTTCCAAGAACCAGTCCGGAAAGATCAAACACGTGGTGAGATTCCACCAGAAAAGAAAAAAAAATTGTAGCAAGCGCGTCTAATTTCCCCGAAAAGTAAAACTTTCTGCTTATTATCGCAAGGAAAAGAGGAAAAGGAATTTGATCAAGGCTGTTCAACCTCATTTTAAAATTCAACACTCTTCAAATGAGCCAATGTTCATGACGTTTTACAAAAAGATCTGATATTTCCTAAAGTAATTACCCCTGATACCCCGAAGTAAAAAAAATTCTAAATTTTCTTAAACGTTCCCAATTTTCTACGCACCCAATTTTGCTACCGTACACGATACACAAATCACCCCTTCAGTAAATGATAATCTTTGAAATTATCTGCTACATTTATGGGCTGCCAATTGTCTCAGAAAATGAGCCAAAAGCCTGCAGTCATGCCAATAAATCATCGATGGATTGCAAGTGGTGGCTGAAGGTCGAGGAACAGCAATTTCAAGTCGGGAGAAAATTTTAACATGATCAATGCTTGTCTTTTAACACGCAAAAACCTTGTCGGAGATGCAAAATTTACGACCCAACCTTGCTCTACTGCTTCAACACTTCGAATACGATTTTGAGAGGGAAATTCTTCTCACGAGATGAATCTGTGACGAAGTACCCGACCAGGAAAATGAATCTCTCTACTCTCACGGTTACTTGTTGGTCATGTCCTTCGGAGATTTCGGAACTGACGTGTGAAAAAGTGAGTCTGGGAGAAGTTTATAGTCAAGGGTTTCGTCGCTTTCGACGTAATGTACTCTTCTTTTTTTTCAATGCGAGAGTACGTTTTTCTCGAGGGGAAATCAAAACAGATCGACAGTGTTAAGTTCATCAAATCAAGCGGGGAAAATGACTGAAGTTTCAGCAGAAAATAGAACAAGAAACTAAAGCTACACAAATAAAAAATAATAATAACACACTTTGAAACTTGTTTTCATTCTTGAATTAAAATTTCCCAACAAAAAAAAAAGTCCACAGAAGCTCTTAACTCACGACGCTCGACGAAAATGTCTCAGAAAGGAGACACGCGGATTCAAGTGGCTCAGTGGAAAATTTTCTTCTATTTTTTTCTCGAGCCAAGTGGGAAGAAAACAAGTTCGGAAAACCCAGTGAAAGACGAAGACAAACATCCGCCAACACCTGACGCATTCGTTCAACGTATTGAAGTGAATACATCAGGAGGCAAATGAAAAGCTCAGAAAAGGAAAAACGGACCAACGATGGGACGAAACTCACGCCATTCCTAATCTGGAACGAATTTCGAAAACAACTGCGTTTTACGAAGCGTACATAAACGAAAGAACGGAGTTTCCCAAGCTCCTGAAACATTTCTACTGCGCTTCAAAAAAAAAAAAAAAAAAAAAGAAGAGGCCTAATGCTTCAAATTTGTCATCTAAAAGATGCACTAGCCCATGGCAAACATATTTTTAGTGTATTACCCATGATTATCCTGTATGAAGACAATCGGGGTCATTTTCATACAGCACAGTAAAATATAATCAATTTTTAAAACTTCAAATGACGAGGAGATACAACCTTAGAATAAGTAAAACCGTTTCACTGTCTGTACAAATGTATTCAGAGGGCAAATATAAATATTGATTGATAGTTTTCCTTTTAAAATAGCTACTATAACTTGAAAGACGGTCGGCGGGCACCAGAAAAATCACGTTTAGGTAAAAATTGAAACACGAAGTCCACCAGTAATCCCAAATCTTTCATACGATAAGTAAAAAATATATTTTTATAAATTAGTCACCAAGTATGGCAAAATCTCGCAACAAAAACCTTGTTCATTGAATTCTGTTTCAAAACGAGTTCGCTTTGATCCCTGCAGTTTCCAAACAATATTTTCCGCAAGGTTATAACAAATTTGACGTTGCAGCGAATTTTTTTCGAAGTTCAAATTAATTCGTCGCGAACAGATTCCACAGCCATCCATTGCGTACAGTATTTCTTTAAAAAAAAATTACTAGACTAATGCTTGATGTCACTGGGGTCACTGAAAAACTGTGACGGAGTTTGTGGCGTGAATATGCCACAACTTCACAATATCGTATGAATGGAAAAGAAATCAAGAAAATCTTCATAAAAATTATAGGGAGAAATAATTCGGGTGTATATTTTCCAGAGACTTCCGTTGATTAACCCAGGGTTTGCAAATATGGAGCCGCTCCAGTCATAAAAACGACTCCCGGCATCCGGTTTTCCACGTCATAAACCTCGCACTCATTTCTGCAACGTGTTCTTAAACTTCTCCCCCACTCAAACAAACCCCTACTCCTTCAAACTTTCCACTTCGGAAATTTCTTTTCCGCTCATAAATTTCTGCAACAGTGAAAGACAGAAAAAGTAAGGTCTACGAGAAGAAAGAAAAAAAACCCCAGGCTTACCTCCCTTCTTTTTATGCGTTCGCCTTCTGCGTAAACTAATCAGAATGGGGAAAAGTTTTCCCAGCCAACATTCCTTTCAAACCGAACCCAACTCACAAAAGCCGAAGAAGTTCATACCATTTTTGCCCTGCGGAAGGGCGAAACAAAGCTTTCCTACTTGTAAATTTCAGCCTTATGTTTTAAACCGACCAACATTCTTAGCTGTTGCAAAATGAAATGCGAATTCCACCAATGCGGCATTAGACCACAAAAATGATTACTACGCCAAAAGATGGAATTAAAACTTCAATAAATGCATTGACGCTCAGTTTCTGTCAGCGATCGGATTTGAACATTAGAAAAATGTCGACCATCAACTAAAACGAAACTCAAGTTATCTTAGAATGACATCCGGGATTTAGAATATTATATGTGCCTTTCGGGGGTTGACTCTCGTCGACCTAGACCCTGTATTTATTTTATCGCCGAAAAACCTGAACAGCTTCTTGACTCGAAATTGAACGACTCATGAAACGAACACTATTTCGAAAGAGGCAAACAAAACGTATTTCGTGTACTTGGGAGACTAACTAACGACACCGTGTCAAATCTCGAACCCACTCCCTGGTCCCACCACGTGACACAGATACCCCGACGACCCAGCATAACATGGCGAAAAAAACAAGAAATAAAAACGGAATAAACACCTACACGAGGTCAACCACACCAGGTTTTTCAAGAAATAATAAAGAAAGGAAGGAAAATAAAATCTTTCTTCTTTCAAGAACCCTTCCCCACGAACATGAGAACAAAGTGACAGAGAAAAGTAGCTAGAAGTAAAAGCCAACTGCAAAATTGGCCCATTCTTGAACGCCCTCATTTAACCTAAACTCGACGCTTTTCAAGTACCGAACTAGTATGTTCAACTAGTTTTCAACAAAAATAGCTGCAAGTTTAAATTAATGACTCACACGCCTCATCTATAAAAAAAAGGAAGACCCAAAACACGTGGAGCCCTGCATAATTCCCAGAAAATGCCCCCAAAACGTTGACAAGAAATTTCATTTGAAGAACCTCAAAATGAAAAGAATGAAAATAAGTCTTCAAATCAAAGACTCATCTCAATTCCATTACAGGAAAATTCACTTCTCGATTTTAGTGCATTCATAATGAAAGCTCCGTTTCAATAGATCAGAACCTTTCATTTTTGCAGACAGGAATGAGAGTTTTGTGATGACGATTTACACTTCAGGATAATCAAGTTAGCCGAATATTTGTTTGAACGTTCATTTTTCGCGCTTTTCAAATTTTCAAGGCATTATATGTTCCAGAACGCACAATTCCTGATTCTCATCGGTTTGTTTTTCAGCCCAATCCCAAAATTTTGCGCCATCAACTAGAATGAAGAACGATAGGGTTGTCGCAAAAAAAAAACTTTCCAGTTGTAATTGACTGCGTACGAGACGAGTAAAAATCAAAAGGGACGAAACACCCGATGAAAAGCGTCACAACACACATTTTCGTTTGCATAACATAGAATTTTAGCTTGCTTTTTTTGCACTATTCGACACTCATGGCAAATCCGAACTATGCAAAAGCAGACGAGTTTCGAAAAGCCTTTCTCGATACTCTACTTGGCACGACTCCCATCGACTCACGCAAAAAAAAAGAGAAATCGTTTCACTCCGTCTGATTTTCTGTCGATTCCCACCGAGATTAGAAGAACCAGTTCAGTATGTTTCGCAACTACAGAAACTGACTCACACACAAATTTTCCCTTCATCCATGTCATTAAGTACGGACGGGTACAGCTTCTATGGATAAGGTTGGAGTCAAAAAAGGACGAGGGTGCCACTTTCGAAACGGGATTCAAAAGATTGCTCGTCACTCGACGAATCCATGGACACAAAAGATAAGTTGAGTAAAATAATCGTCACGAGACATCAACAAATCTTAAATGGACGCATCGCGGGCACCTTTTTACGAACCAGGAAATTTTGAAAGCTCAAGTAAACCAATTCACCGTAGCAAGATTTGATTCGAATCGCCAATTCAAAACGAGAATTAAAGTTGCAAATACGCGAACCTGCGCGGAGAGAAACTAACAGTGCGCGAAAATGTTGGTCATCAGCCTTAATGAAAGAGAACGAAGTCCAACCAAGTCAAGATAAGAAACAGGAAAGAAACAGGACCAGTAACAGGTGAACACTTTCTAAACAAGATCGACCCGGTTGACCGTAATTCAAAGATTTATTCAACCAAAACACGAGTTCGACCTTAGAATTCAACTTCCAGCTTGAAAATTATAGTCCAACCGCGTCGCATATTTTCAGGTCACTCATCAACTGCATCCGAAACTTACAAAATAAGAATTCCAAAAAATAAAAGAACAAGAACCAAGGAGCTTAAAGTAAGCGAAACTTTGGAAACGCGATTGAACTAGTCGACCAGAACTCGCACAAATTCCATCAACCGAAGATGGACACGGATTACCGCATTCTGAAAAAAAGTGCACACAACTAAATATTTCTGTTGATTTATATTTATGTTTTGTGCGTTTTAGGATCAGAGTTTTGTTTGTTTGTTTGTTTTTAAAACCTCAACGATTTATTCACGTTTAGATTCGCCTGCTACGTTTGTTTTCAGTTTGAGGGGATAAAATATCCGGACGTGCCTTAGAATTGATGGCGTCTTGATTTCGCGTAAATACGGCCAGCAAGAATTTCAACATAATCTCAAACGCAAAAACGAGGCAAACTGTGACGTGAATGACTCGCAATGCCCCCACGGATTCTCTTTGTCACGATTCGAGAACCCAAAAGAGGTTCTCCAATAACCCGTTCGATCTTGCGCAACTGTTGGCGGCGACGTCGCCGACATTTGCCTGCTTACTTCGCCCTCGTCGACGTCGACATCGTCGGAAACAGAACAAAAATCCCAGTCGACGTTCCTCTCGCTTATATTCCCACGGTCGGTCTCTCGCGTCACCCCAACTTCGATCACGAGTTACTCATCTCCATTTATAATGGCTACGTGACGGACCAGTCACAAGCTTTTTCCCCCTTTGACGAATTCCCTCGAAAACTCAACATAACTCTTCTTCGCACACGACACGCAAAACCCCAAGCCACGAAGCTTGGAAAAACGAAACTCGTATGAATTCAACCTTTAAATTATATTTGCACATGATAAAGAGATCCCCAAAAAAATTGGGGTTGGAACCTGGAAAAGGAATCAAGACAACAGAAACAGCATTATTCAGTCCTGGACTTTCCTGGGAACCCCTATTTGGGGTCAGATTAAAAACAGGAATAATATTTATTTTAACCGACAACCACCAGAACCTCCAACTCAGACTAAAATAAACGTAATGTAAGTTTTAAAAATTAAGAGATCACAACACGGATGAACTACATTAGAAACGTTGACTATCCCCTTTAAATCTACACACTTCTTGACAAACCTGGCACATGTTTTCAAACAATTGATTCGTTCCATCGCAACTAGTCTCTAATTGGGTAGGTAAGAATGCAATACTAAAATCGAAGACACTAAAAGCACTTTTAGTACTTTTTAGACGTGAGAAAAAGCAGGGAATACCCAGCAGTTGCGTTGTGTATAATATCTGTAAAATTACTGGCATTGTATGCTAATTAAATCAATTACATCGCGGACTGGTCCTCAACAGCATGCAATTCAATTTAGCAATGCCAGCCATGACTACACTCATCTGCAAAGGAAACCCCGTCAATTTCAACTTACCACCACTGGTACCGCGTACCTGCGGTTGAAACGCCCTGATCTATTCCACCAGACACTGAGCAATCCTCTCAAAGTTAAATATCAAGTATTAAAAAAAATGAAAAATTGCGAATTCAACAAAAGGAGGATAAAATGGTACGATTTGACACAGAGCACCAGAGCTGAAAAGCTCAGTGAGCCAATCCCAAAGGCGTCGTTCCACAGAGCGCCCAAACGAAACGGGCCAACATGGAAAAACGACGCTTGCACCACGCATGAACCCATTTCCGCGCCGTGCCCGTCACCGAATCCTTTATCCCACTGACCGCCAATTAACCAACGGGGTTGCAACACTTCGACTATAAACTCTCTTTCTCTATATCCCCCACCTCTTCATAACCAACCAACCCACCCTCACCCCTTTTTTATTTCTGATTGTTGGCTGAAACATTCGCACAACACTGACACCCACGGATTCCACTTTGGCGGCTGGGTGCAATAAGAACAACACCCCCCCGTGCTTTGGTCTCGCCGCTCGAAATTTCACGTCCTCGTTTGGGCACCGACACAGAAGGAATAAATTTCCTCTTCTCAGAAACGAACGAGAACGTTCCCTTAAAAGAAGAAAAATAAATAAAAAAACAACTACAGTCGAGGCAGCTAATTTTATTTTGGGCAGAAAGGAATTAATGCTGGTTTCCGGAGAAAACTACCACCGAACATGTGTCGGGGAAAAGAAAAAAAAAAATCCCGGGAAATTTCCCGAAGGTATCAAGGCATCACGGCGGATTGATTCATTGAACCAGAACTGATTAACCTTTCAAGGACTTCAACAGAATCCATCAAAATAAAATAAGAGTTTTCAAATGGGCAGGTTCGTGAAATACGTGAAAATAAAAGCTGCGAGACCCGAAATTTTATAAACTCCGAAGAACGGACTTTCAATTGAAAATTCAAAGTCGTTGGGCTCGTTATCGAAAGAAAGCTGGCGTGGGAGAATTTCAAGAAATTTTTATTTCTAAAAGTGGCGGGAATTTTCAATTCTGGCGAGAAGTAAATCGCTTCGTGAATATGAACAATGGACTCAAATCAGTACGTTCTCATTTGACAATACTGTAATAAAAAACGGAATAAATGACGCATTTTAACTTGCTTGGAAAGAAACCCAAGTTAATTCAGTCGCACCTCAAAACTTCACACACGGGTTCACTAATGCTCAAGCCCTTTTTGCTTCAGACTTGACACCAATTACGCTAATGGTCTTTGACGTTCAATCAACCTGATGTTCATCAATTAGCCGAAATTTTCCCCACGAACGACGCTCCATAAAATTCGACTTTTTGTCCAATTTTATCTTGCGAAACAATGATGCCAGTCCACAAATATAAATGGTGAAAACCTCAAGAGCAGCTGGAGCTAAAATTAATTTAGCACCACCATTTTCATCGAACAACAGATGCTTTAAAAATAGATGCAATACAGTTTGAAATTTACGAGCTTCCACAAACACCACATGATAAAAAAAAAAACAGATCAAGTCTCATAAACTATTTCAGGAGCATCTAGTCTGGACTCACTTGGTGTGGCGAGAAAGCTCATTTCACTTTCGAAAATGCATCCGGGAAACGAATTAAAAGAACCTTTTCTCACCTAAATGTTCAGCAAGTGGAAAGCTTCAATTAAACAGCAAATCAAATCACGCATCAGTTGCATGGCCATAGGACAATCAACGGATTCAGAAGTGCAAATCTGAGCAGTTCGAACAGACGGGAATAACTGATCGATCTTGAATTGCGAACTCAATCAAGTGAAGCAATAATTTTCTCTTCCAAAAGTGAAACATCAAAGTACTGTAATTCTACCGTAGGAGGGAATCATCAATCGACAAACTGGACTATACAGTATTTTCAACCCGTAAAAATATACAGACGTCCCCTAAAATCCAGCCACTCAGATAAAATATCGCGAAACGGCCCTCAGATTTATGTCCAAGATTACAAAAAACCCCACAATTCGTCCGTTTATTCATACGATTGACTTGCAACTTCCTCGTCTGGTCCCGAGCACTCGATAACTATTCACGAACCCCACAAATAATGATTCCGTGAAGTTTACTAATATCCATTTTCTTATTTTCCGTCACGAGGCGACTGCGTCATCAGACACACACAAAAAGTCCCCGAAAAAGTGGAAAGAGAACGAAGAAATTTGTCATTGTTTTCCATGTGATCCAAAAAAATTATCCACCTCAAATCACAAGAAAACAAGAGGTACAAACAGACGCAGGTAAGAAAATGCCACATCGGTGGACAAATCTTTCACTCTCGAGACTCTCAGGCGGAAAAGCCTCAATTAATTCAAGTTTTCTCTTGTTTCTTTTGAAAGAAAAAAACTACCTGAAACAGATGAGTGTTCTCGGACAAAATGACACTTCCCAACGTCCGCTAAATCATCAGACCGCATCCATTGCCTTTCCCGAAGCAAAAAATCCGACGCATGAAGGATAAAATCATGATACTGTAGCAGCATTTTCACTCGAATAATCAAGTTTTCCGGCAGATTNGTGGCATTAGGAGATAATCTTATTGAAAAAAATTAGCCAGTAGAAGCTTTTTTTGAAATCGTCCAATCCATGAATATTTTACGTTCATTTTCACCCAAATAAAAAGCTCTCCCACAGAATTAAACTCGGTTAACATTAGGAAATCTCATCTCGGAAAACAATAAACTTGGGTCAACGAAACCTACTTGAATCAACGACTCGAAATATTTCAAGATGATCCGATACAATCCAGACAAAATCGTGGCTAGCTGATGGATTTCACTTCCTCACTTCTTTTACAGTATTCTAATTTTTTGAAGCTCAAGTAAAAAGTTGAAAATTTTCCTTCTTCAGAAATGCTCAGTACAGTATAATGAACCAAATTTTGCGACCAAAATACTTGCGCAGCCAAAACAAGGAGTAGAAAAAAAAGCGTGGGAAATGTTGCCTTCTCTCGAGTAAAGAAAGCTTCCTTTTCTCTCAAAACAGTTCCCCAACAGACGCCTTAAAAACCAGTTTATTCACGGCCAGGGCAAGAAGAACAAAACAAAAACAAAACATGGCATAGTATTCTCTGGAACACCTTCTTGGGCATAACGAATTCCCATTAGGACACAAACAAGTAAATCTAATGCTTCATCAACAGATAACGAAGTGGTCTTTACGCGGCACGTTTCAGCACGTACACTTCAGCTCGGTGCTAAAATTAGAATCAGAAACCCGACTTAGGAAAGTTCGATACGACGCAGTAACAAGGACAAGCCAAAAATGAGGTCGCGAACTAATTTTTAGGGACAGAACTAAACATGACTATTCTTCATTGTTTTTGCTTTGTTTATCGGAAAATTCACACAACTTTTGTGACCAGCTCCAACTTCACTTCACTCATTCAGGTATTATAAATAACTGGCTCCCATCTGCCGCAGAAGCAGCCCCTTTTATTAAAAAAAAAATATTTCAGACAAAAATCCAGAATGAAGAGTTTCTCAATCGAAGAACACTGAATTAACTCGAATCCTTCCATGAAATGACCCAAAATCACCGACTTTCCATCACGATCTGGAAGGAAAAAAAAGCGTTTCCACATTTCCAGGCCCTCTGAATTGAAATAAATACTTTGCACTCAAATCAGGCTGGATTATTAATATTTTTTGCAGAAGCTGAACGAAACACGAAAATTACGCTGGTAATGAAGCGTCTCAAACCGTGAAAATACAACTTGATGCCCTTGAAAAAAAAGAGGTGAATACGTTTCAAACCTCGGCTGATTAAATACAGACAAAGGCCAACTTCTTTGAAGTAATTCTAGTTTAACACCTCGGGCTGAAGAAACTACAGCATGCCACACTTTTCAACCCACTCTAAATGTTTACGATTTATTAAAGAAAAGCTGAGGAAAATAACAGAGAAACGGTTGCGAAGGCACAAAAAAACCCATCAACCAGGTCGCTGTAAAACTCGGGGCATTCATTATTAAACCCGTTAACCGCAAAAATATAAACTACGAGTTTCGCCAAGAAAATCTACCTTGGCGCATTAACCTTTTTTTTCTCCAACCTTATTGAATTTTTCCGATAAAATTCGATTCCCTGACAAATCAATTTTTACGAGATGGAAATATTATGAACTTCGACTTTTCTCATGCACCCTGAGTATGGTTACTCCTACCCCAATTGCGAATGAAAAATATTGACGAAAACGGGAACAACATTTTCAACTAATAATACAAATAGAAAAAAAAATTGAAGAACGTTAACCAGCCTGCCCTTTTCTGAACACGCCGACGGAAATAACGGGTGTTTTTCCATTTGCGCCGGTGCCCAACATCCTTGATACTCTTCACAATTGTTTTTGCCTACTCAAAAAGGAGAATAAATATTTTCGCCGAATAAGTGAATCATTCTCCGCTTCAAAACTTTCTTTCCTAAAATGTGCGGGTTTCCCAAAATTTTCCACTACAACGTTACTCAAAAATTTCGATTTGCACGAGGTTTCTTAATTAGAGGTCCACATTTTCTAAATGAACTACTGTATTCTACGTTGATTTTGAACATTTCTTGATTTTTGTTTCATTTCAGATTCACTCAGTAAGTATCCCAAAACAAAACAAAAAACCTAGTGACGATTGTGTTGAATACAAAACACGCCAGTTTGTTCGAAATTTGTTTACGGCTTTTCCTGCCCAGACTGGAAGTTTTCTGAGATAAATGTGGATAATGATATACAGATTATTAAAACATTCCTCGACCACCATTCAAATTGTCACACTTGAACAGGATGAACAAAAGAAAACTAAACATAACACGAAAAAATCCATGGAACCATGTTCACTGTCTTCGCGGATAGTCGAAACTCAACCAAGTAACATTCCTCGACCACCATTCAAATTGTCACACTTGAACAGGATGAACAAAAGAAAACTAAACATAACACGAAAAAATCCATGGAACCATGTTCACTGTCTTCGCGGATAGTCGAAACTCAACCAAGTAGAGTACAGTAAAAATAATTGTCTATTCTTAGCGACAATGTTCTGGATCCGACGACCATGTTCCGACAGAGAAAACTATTTAAATTTCGCCATTCATTCCTCAGTGATGCTGAATAGGAAGTTTATCTGAAGCCTCAATAGCTATCAGCAGTGAAATCGCAACGCAGGGCTCAAGTCGTTGAAAATTGTCGACAAATCCCTCAGGAGGCTTGCGTTGATTATTCCTATTCATTTCTCAATGGTCTGAGAGATTGCGCCTCCTAATCTTGGGTACCCAAAATAACTTCAACATAAGCCCCTAGTCAAAAGTTTTGAAACGTCCCCTGTTCATCAGGGTGATTCGGGTGAAAAGAAAATTAAGCGCGGATTTCCACTCATTTCTGCCCACTTCATCGCGCACGGAATTCAACCAACCGGACAGAAGCTCGCCTCAATCCAATGCCAACGCGGAATGCTCGCCTTGAAAAAAACAAGAATTCACGGCGGAGAAAAACTAGAACAACGCTGAAATCACCTGGGGAACTCGCTCGCAATTCCGCTGTACCTACAATTAATAAAAAAAATACGAGCGCAGTGAGATGCAAAATTATATTTTTACAGGAATCATTATCTCCGGTAGGAATGAAATTATTTCGAAAGCTGCGTCTACCGAGATAGGCAAGACTGTAAGCACTGCACCAGTTAAAAGAGAACATACAGAGGTGTGTGTTCATAAAAATCCCCAGATACAGTAATTCCTACACGGAACCTTCAACAGCATAAAATAAAACCGTTGGTAATCAACGTACAAAAAAAGAAATCAGACCCTAAAAGCTTTCTTATGCCAGTTAATTAGGCTTTTAAAATAATAGACGAAAAAGGGGACAATAAAAACGGACCACTCCCAGGCATCCCCTGTACATTCTCTTGGCCTGGGTGTGTTTTTGCGTCAAATTTCGCTGCACAACCTAATACATAAACTCGTGTAAAAATCCAACGATACCTCGAGAAGCCTCAAAAAAATCATCAGACCCCGAAAAAGGTTCCGTACATACCTTCACTCCACCGAAAAGCAAAGATGGGTCAAAGCAAAAAGAAGAAAAAAAATCTCTCGTGGATTCACGACACAAACACACAAAGACACTGACACAGCACGACCATGATCACGACACACAAACACAATATAAATTCTAAAAAATTCGACGGACAAATTCTCTCGGCGTACCACAGAATACACATACAGTATATATTTTTTTCATTTCCCCCCTCTCGCTTTCATTTCCAGAATCGATCACGGAAACGACGCGCCGCTGGACACACCAACGCGCAGACTGACGAGCAACCGCGGTCTGTTCCCTTCCGCGCGCGCCACAGCATCGATCGCGCAACAACGAGAAGCGCGGATACACACAAAAAAAAAACCACTACTAGGTACACGAACTTACCTACTCCTCAGCACAAACTCAATACACGAACAAATAAAAGAAGGAAAGAAAAAACATTGGGCGGGGGTTGGCTCCAAAGTATTATCATTGCACTGGTACCCCGGATAATGGGAAACCCACATACAGTACGGTCAAAATTCTCAAAGTCAAATTTCAGGGGACTATCAGCAAAACGATTCCAGTCAGGTAGGTTTCGAGTTATGGAAACAAGCATTATTTTAGTGGGAAAGATAGAATAATTGCAGGAAATGATATGGGCCTTATATAGCAAATTAAATGAGTTTACAGGATGGTGAACTTGGGAGGCAGGGCTTAATTTCTCCAATTAATTTTTCACTTCCTGTCAAAATACGCACATAAATTCACAACTGTAGCGCTTTTCTCTTTCCTGTGTAAAACAAAAAATAGACAGAAGGCCTCATAAAATTCGACCCAAGAAGGTTTCAGAGGAAAATCCATTGAGCTATTAAAAAGGGCTTTAATGCATTGTTTCAAAGGAAATTCAGACGGGAAACTTGAAAAAAAAAATTTGGGGAAATTCGAGTTATTGAGGTTCAACTGTGAAGTACTTCGCAAAATGAATTGCACGAAAAGTAGTCGTCCGCTTGAAAAAAAATATCGAAATGGTATCGGAAAATACCAGTCATATTTTTTTTTCGAATACCGTAGATGCAAGTTTTTCTGAATTTTCCTTGACCTGTTCAGCATGGTTACATTCATTTCTACAAACCTTTGCTGATGAATATACTTCATCAACCATTTACAAATTTATGGAGGAAGTTAAAAAGAAATTAAGCGATTCCACATAGCTTTGCATCACTCACTTAATGGCCTTCTTGCAGGATAATATCAAATCCATCAACCGAAGCACCACTATGCAGCAGAAATTCAATTACTCGAACTAATGACCGAGTGCCCTCGCCCCGATAGTCAAATATCACTAATGATCAAATGATTCCAAAAAGGATAAAGAATAAAAAAAAAACTTGAACGCATTATAGGTTTATTTTTCGATCCCAAATCTATGCAGTATTTTTAGGGGATTTAAAACAAGTAGTGATATTATAAAAAAATTGCAGAGAGAATTGGGGATAATTAGTCCATAAGTTCAAATAGCAAGGTATGCAGACCGATTATTCTCCTCATTCCATCGAAAGTTGGGTACGGTTAATTGGATGTCGAGTTACGCAGAGCCCAGATACAGTAATTCGAGTTCCATTACCGTATACTCCGAGAAACTGCATTCTTTCGAGATGCCCACCGCGATTTTTATAAATAAAATCGGAATTTTCTCATTGAATCCGACTTTAGATTTGCATTTGAACATCACACGCAGGACTTTTTTTTTTTTTATTAGAAGGTCGGGAATGAAGACGTGGTTGGCAAGTTAATGCGGTTGTTCAACGAAGCTTTCCAATTCAGACACTTTCTTGAAAACAGCAATTTATCTCGTAAAGTACATCATCAGTCAACTTCGTTCCACTGTTGTTCAGCAGTGGACTGACCAATGAATAATGCATGGATCAATAATCGGAAATGTGCGATTTAATAGACCAGAATCTCTAAAATCACCAAGTGATTAACGCGATTAATACCAGGACTCTCAGCAAGCCGTATCTTCGCTTGTTGCTGATTATCTCGAACTGAAACCTTGGCTTGAACAACTTCTCGCTCACCAGTCGACACTTTTAGGTAACCTTCACGTTCAGCATTATCAACAGAATAATTGAAAAGTACACCTTTTCAGTTGGAATATGAATGATGGTCAGATCCGGGACAAAGTCACTACGCTCATTTTTAAAATTATTTGAAATATTTAGTCGCCCTTTGACCAAATAAAATTCCCTCACCTCGTCGGTAAGCCAGACAGTAAGGACTTGGATGAGGCTCAATTTCAACACTTTGTACTACAGTAATTATTTATTTTTTAAATTCAGGACAGGAAAAATTACCGTATATATACAACTTTATATGTTTGCCCACGTTCCGAAGAAGCGGTAGTCTTGAGGACAGATATCCAAAACTTTCGAAACGCCCCTCGTGTGCACAGACGAACGAAGCAGAAAGAAGAGAAACAGGACTGAAACGAAGCAGTAACTACTGTACTGTACTGTACCTAAAGGCACACGTCAGTTCTACATTTTCCTTTGTTTTATCGTTCGTTCATCATACTGCGTGTAGACGTCGCTGCTGTTGTCGTTTGCTCCGAGTTTTGATGCCCAACTTTTCTTTTATTCCATCAACTGTATCCTCTGCCACGCTTCGCTTCCCCATTTTTCCCTTCCCATTTTCTTTTCATTATTTTCTGAACCGCGTCTTTTTCAAAAGTCGACGTCGTCAACGACGACGAAGCCACAAATGTTCTGGTCTAATTCGAGTTCACGCCTTGAGCAGCTCGTCGAACCGGCGAAATTTCCCCTGTCGACTAGAACAAAATCTGCTACGCTCGGAATAGAGCAGAGGGAAAAGAAGAGATTTACAAAAGTATGAATTTCTTCAGGCCCGGCAAAATCCGACACGCGAAACGGATAGAGTTCCGGCGCGCACTTCATGGGCGCCATAAATCGAAATCATCTCACGAAATCGAGCACCGCATTCACAATATTTGTCAGAAAAAAAAAAATTTATATCCACTATAAAGCGGACTTTGAGGATGAAACTTTTGAGCTTTTGAAAGAGGATTTTCCACTTTCAAGTGGCTGCAACAATGCTCAGTAGAGTAGACTACTGTGCTGTGCTGTACTTGAAAAATGCGCAACAGGAACTTTCCAAATCATAATTTTATTTATTTGATCAAATATGCCACCTAATTTAAATTTCAAGGGATTCGGGGAAACAGCTCGTGCATTATCGAGAAACATTTTCATCTTTTGCTCACTCAGAAAAAAATCTATCCATAAAAGTATAACAGGAATATTTCAGGAATTCAAATCAATTGAGAAAAGCTGATACGGGTCCTTAAAACTCTACAAGCGAAAAATCAATCAACAGCATTCATTCGTAATAATGTATTCAAGTTTATAATTTTAATACGATAAAATAAAACTGTGCACGTGTCTTAAGCTAGTCGTAAAACCTTTAAAAATCGAACGTTACCATCGCATAATTCAGTTCCAAGGATATACAGTAGTGCACGGAGGATAAATTACTGTAATCCAAAATAGTTTCATCTCAGAAATGCTCAGCGATACGGAAAACAACGAAGTGCAATGGGGGAAAATATTTCTTTCAAGCATAATTGAAGACCCAAGGAAAATTAACCCTACTCTGAATATGAATGAATCGATTTAAAAATCCATTAGGTCTGAAACGAGGCGTCGGCTCGTGGTTCACTCAGGACAAAGTCCCTCCAGCCCCGGCATCAAGAGATAAACATTACAAGCATCCAAACGTATGTCAAAAACGAAAAAGAAAATAATGAATTGGTACAGTAAAGCCGCCTCGCAACCGCACAGCAACCAACACTTCCGGGTATGCTCACATTACTCAACCCGTCATTTCCATCGCCGAGCCAAGCTTTCAAGCTCATAAAAACCAGAAACCAGAAACGTAATCATTCCAATTAGTCGGTGGAAGAACTTCATCTTAATGTTAAACGGTACAGTTTCGTAAATTCCTCCCCCGTCGATTATTCGACGTAACGGAGAAGCAGTTGCCTCATTTCACAACGGTCCTGAACAGGACCCTTCAAAAATGCACTCGGATAAGAGCTCAAAAAAAGGCACTGAAATTTATGTTCAGCAGCTGCATCAATACGACGCAGTTCGGTATTACGTCAAGAAGCATTCCACATTCTACAACAAACAGAACAGCAAATTTTCGGGTAAGAAGAGACGCTTTTTCCTCATGTAATTCGGCTTTTAATCCAAATCCCTAAATTATTCCTGCATTGAACGCCTTTCGCGCAGATTTTGGCGTATATTTTTCGATCTAACAACTAGATCGACTGCCGTCATCAAGACTTGAATCAGTGACTCCCTGTGGTAAAATACTGTACAGTACACGAATCAATAATATAAAAAATTAATAAATCGCAATTGAGGCGTGGTTCATGACTACGATTGAACATTTTTCCGACGAATGTGAAACGCTACTTAATTTGCTAAGGTCATTGTAAATTTTCACTACGTGTTTCATCCGAAAAGAGCATTAACAAAAGTAAGACCGGATTCAAAAATATCCGTCCTAAATCTGCAATGTGTACCCGAGAGAAGCCAGAATTTTCGAGAGGAGCTTCAGTTTATCTTGATCAGTCACGGAACTATTAAAAGCCACTGTAGGCGATGTTTGACTCAGTGATGTGGGTTAACTACCTCAACATTCGGACATTTGACCAAATCGGACATAAAATTAATCTTGTTCCTTCATGCCGTAATTATGCCTTTCGCAGACGTAAAAAGGGGCTCTTTCTCGCGCGGGTGCGGTTTTCTGAAAAACAAAAACAAAAAAATTGTTCTAAAAAAGGGAAGAAGGATTCGCTGAATTCTTTACCATCTTTGCTCATGCCCAAGTTTGATGATGATGATGCGGAAGCGAGAAAATAACCAATTAGAATGCCAGTGCCGAATTTATCGCGGAAAATTCGAGAGATAATTGTGATCTGTCAGAGATTTAAAATTATTTGGGAAGATTATTCTGGAGCCGACCATTCCTCCGAAGATGTTGCAGATACAGTAGTTAAATGACAACCGGGAGTACGAAATTAAAGAAACCAAACAGTGCTTCAGATAAGTGAAAACTAATAAAATAAAACTCACAAAGAATATTTGATCACACTCAACCATCGAAATGTTCGCACAAATAATTTATCTTATAATCTTTCTTTTTAAATTCCCAACGCCGAGCCATTCAGAAAGCATATGCAGATCTTCAAAAAGTTCCATCTATTTCAAGAGCCCACGCCCAAAATTCAACATATTTTCCAATTCAAATTGTCATTTATTTAATATTGACATGGATTTCGAGGGTATACGGGAAAATTCAGGTAAAATGGCAAACGCGTTCGCGCGATTGTTAAGCCACACGCAACTACAGGCCACGCCCTGATTCAACAAACAATAAATCGCTAAATATGAAACAATTTTCAAAGAAAATTTGCGGACAACGAAGTGAGAAAATAGAATTATTTTCTCATAATTGGGTTTGTTTTTTTAATGCCATGAAAAGTTGGGTGAAGGGGACAGACCGTGTTGCGGATTATACATATCTTGAACACAAACCGCACCCGCGAATTTTTGGCGAAATCTCGAGGAAAAAATTACAGCCTGTGTTGCAGAAAATAAAGCATACGCTTCAATGCAATTTAGACGGCAATTCATCAATTCATAACGTAATTCACGCGACGACAATTAAAAACTATAAATGAAAAAAAGGTGACCCAGCGGACCATTCTCGACGATATGCAATTGACAAGCGTGAACCTGTTAGTATATAAATCAATCCATCACGCACCAACACCGGCCCCTCCAGGCCCAGAGAAATCGATCCCAAACTCGCAAACGACCCGAGGGGGGCCGGTTTTCCGAACACCTGACGCTTAGGTCGTGTCAACCACTCGGAATCAACCGGGTTTCACAACTCAAAAAAAAAAAAAGCCGGGAAGGGGGCCCCTGGACTATTGCACAATAAACTGGAAACACGGATCGACGCGTTGGAGCAGAATAGCATAGTCGTGGCCTTTCGATTATCAAGACAGGCGGAAATCTAAGATGCAGAGCACGTCCTTTCGGTAGGCGGCTAATTGAATCACATCCCGAATCGATTTTTTTTTTGCCTTTACACCCACTTTCGAATTCCCCGTCCACAGTGGTTATTTCAAAACTCGCCTCTCTGTTTTACACGAGCTCAACACTTTCAATAAAAGACAATCAATAGTTTTTTTTTTGTTGCGTGCTTGTACAACTGTACGACACAAACATTTTCAAAATTGCTTCTGACTTGTTGACGATCCTTCAATAATGCATGGAATTCGCATTTGTATTCTGTCCAAAAAATATTTTCCAAGAACAGATTTCCAAAGAATTTTTAGAAAGACTCTCAAACCCCGAGTCTATTTTTATAATTAACCTTAAAGCCTCTCTTTAGATGGTGAAAGTCTAGTGTTTTTGAATAATCTGAGGCCAATCATAGTATCGAGATCAGAACAATCACATCGAATGGCACTCTAAATTATGCAGGCACTACTATTTTTCCGAAGCCATAAAACTCCCGAGAAATCAGCTAAAAATTTTAAAGCTTTTCGTTTCTTCTAAACATAGTACAGCATCATAAACTTGCGGCGGAACTTTCATTTTGAAAAAGGATCACAGGCGCCTCGAAAGTGAGAAAGCAAATGCTGTATCCGCATTTCAGTCAGCATTTGAATAAAATATGGACAATAAAACGCTCATTTAAATGACGCATATACCGCTAAATGCGAAATTCAAATCTAAAAAAATAATATAAAGCTCGAGCACTCCGAACAAAAGCGGCAGTAAAGTAACTCTTTCACCAGGAAGGAAATCGAAACTCCGCATTGAAACTCTTTAAAGCAACTAGTCGAACGATTATGCAGTAGAGTATCAAAGATTTTAGGGCACACACTTTTTCGAGTTGACTGTTGCGCCAGATTTCCTGGTCCAAGAATACCGTATTCAAATTCAATTCACTCCACTTTAAACGATGCGACGCTATCTGGAATCGGAAAATTAACATAAATTTTCACAGGAAATCTCACGCGCATTTATTTCATCGCCGAACAGATACCACCGAAATTGGAGAGAAAAATACCAGACCTTCTCCAACGTTCATTTCCCGTGCACCTGATGGAGTTCCAACTACGGAGACTATGATAGCAGCGACGGAATAAAAAGAAAAAAATGCGGGGAAAATGCAGACAACTTTCGAGAATTCCTTTCCGAAAAGAAACTGCAAGAGGGCAAAGATGCTTTGAATCCCAGTGACCCGACGGGAGCGAATAGTTGAATAGTTGACCGCATGCGCGGTTAGCTAATCGAAACACTTCCAACCCCTCTTTCGGTTCTTCTCACTTTCCCGCGAGCGAGACAATTCGTTTCCATTGCGAGATCGGCTGGTTTCCTTTTGACCCGCCGTGACACGTTCAACGTCATCCAACACAATGCTAATCAATTGACACAAAAAGAGACAATAAAGAGGTTTCGACCAAGACAGACTTCGTTTTGCCAATGACGAAGAGAATTTCCTCAATGTTCCCTTTCTTGTTCCCGGATTTACGAAAATTGGACAAGGATTATAATCATTCTCGGAGCAGGAAATTTTTCGGAAAAATCAAAATTGTTCAAAACTTGACACGCGCAAGCACGATAAAGTTTAGATTCAAGCAACGTATCCATTGAATATCGGAAATATAGAAATTGAAATTGTATTTTGGAACAAACGAATACAGGTAAAAATAAATTCATCTGAGAATATACAGATGCATATCGAAAAAATAAAAGCTGTACATTTAACTTCATATATAAATGCATGGACTCTTACTTACGCTTGAATTTTGTTTTTTTTAAACATTTTTATTATTAACATGTCGAATACAGGATAGAGAAAATTAAAACCTGTACCCATTTTTATCAACGAACGCAAAATAAAATTACCAGGTTCATCAAACAAAAAAAGGCCACAGATCATAAATTCAACAACTCACGGAGAAATGTAGATTTTTTTTAGTAATGTGACACTTGCGTCTCGTCATCAAATTGTTCAAGTAAAATTATCGCCAAAAGACAGATGCATAAGTTTTGGATAGTGCAGTGAAAAAAAATACACTTCAGAATCTAATATTTTGACAAAAGCAAACGAATTGGTCTTCAACACTTCCGTCAAACGCACAAATAATATTCCTCAGTGTTACGTCAACGTCCAACGTCCGACCTCGTCTGACTAAAAATTCAACAACGATAAGGCAAACGATAAAACTAGGCTTTATTATTACACCCCCTCCCCTATTAAGTTCGTAATCCAGTAAATGCGATAAAATTAATAGCAAAATTGCAAATGGCTACTTAAAATGATATAAACGAAACGACCCGTGCAGCACAGTCGAAAAAATGGCCCCAACCGAATTGTTACTTTACTAGTGAAATCCTTCGAAGTCCTCATTAGAGAACGAAAAAGCGGGGGTGGCAATCAGAACACGCAGATGGGCACTGGACTCGAGAGAAATAAAAATATAAATAAAAGCGGGGGTTTGACACAGGACCTCATCAGAGAAGCAGTATAAAAAGAGGTCATGCAGGTCTTAAGAATGAGTAGTTGCCAACAAGGACAGTGTCAGGTCCTTGTGACAACGACCTCTAAGTCTTCAAAAAAAAGAACTGAATTATGGCGCTGTCGAAGACACAAATGATAATTACTGTATTTCTATTGGCAACACATTCCGAACATTTTCGATAAGCCATTACTCGGGGTTTATTAATATTTCAAAAGCTGTTGGCAAAATAGATCCAGTAATTCAGACCCCATTCAAAAGTCGAAAATTGGAATCAAATATTTTTGCAAATGGCATTGGGTATCCAAGATGGTTTCAAGGGTTTTAAAATACGTGCACTGAACATTCTTCGCTCTGCCAGCTGGTTCAATAAAAGCCTTGGAATCGGTGGGATCTCATTCTATCTGTTGTACCCACGCAATGTCTTCAAGAGTCTTCCGACTGGAACCCGGTCTTATTGGACCTCATCCTCCGGCCCCTCGACAAGGCGAACTTGGGTCCAGTTCACTTCCTATTTCCTCGACAGGCGACTCGAGAAAATACGACCCGAACTCAATGAAACTCCATGTCTAAACTCCAGAAATGATTACATTCGCTTCTTCTTCTTCTTCTTTTTGAGCAAAGCCCGTCTTCGCGGGAAGGCACATCATTGGATTGCTGGTAACGAGACACTCGCGATCGATCATCTCATCCCACGCCCAGCTTATTACCAATTCTAAACCTTTAACGCCCGCCGCATCGCTCGCATTGCTGTGTAGAAATCGAAAATGATAATCTCTAAACCTTCGAGGAATCCCAGCTGCAAGTTTTCGTTTAGCAACAGCTCCTTTTTGATGTTCGCCTCTGCCATATGAATTCAGAGGAGGAAAAACTCTCCGTATTCCGCACGAGGTTTGCAGAAATGCATCGCCATTTACTCATCGTCAAAGTATTTTAATTTTTTTACACCGAAATACTGTACCCCCGAAAAATTTTAAACATTTTTCTGGGACTCTTGACTAACAACGAAAATATTCCACAAATGAAGCATTCGGAAAAGGTCATCTTTAAATTGCAACTACTGTACTGAACCTTCCGAGACGATTACCATTGATGAATTTGGAGCATCGTCAAATTTTCTTCGGGCATGATAGAAGAGAAGTAACACAAAGTGAAATAACAAATCAATTTGCTAAACAGGAAATGACCCGATCACATATAAAGTGTCACATTTTGGCCCACTTTCTGCG
Source organism: Notodromas monacha (assembly GCA_905338405.1). NCBI lineage: Eukaryota > Metazoa > Arthropoda > Ostracoda > Podocopida > Cyprididae > Notodromas > Notodromas monacha. The sequence goes on from CAJPEX010002418.1 coordinate 31,856, forward strand.
TGAGCAAGAGAAATAATCGAATTTACCGCGGATATTTAACACAGTTTTCAGAGACCTGAACAATAAAACAAGTGTTTTCGCGCGCAATTTATTCCAAAACCGCAGCCATTTTCAACCAGCCCAATCATAATAAACGGGTAGGTGGAAGTAAAAAAAAAAAAAACTAGTCATTGCGTCCAATGCATTACCAAATTAGGGAAACAATAGTCTCATGATGAGTTAAGATAGATGATGAGCTTCAAAAATGAACACCGATGGTTTCCGACAGGGCTTCCTGTTGCCTTCATTAGCCCTTGACTTGAAGACCCGTACATTCTTCATTAACATCCCCGCATCTCTGTGCGTGAATAATTTTTCTCGCGAAAGGGGTTTCAAGCTTACTGTCCAAACCCTCTTAATGACCGGCTTCCGCTTTGCCGTGACACGAGAATTTTAAAACTCCGCAGTTTTCTCGTTCCCAAGAAAGTTGGAGAGGCTTTTCCAGTGGGGAATACAAACCCGTCATTCACAGTGAAGTGCATCAGGAAATTGTTGCATGCTTTTTAGAACAAGAATGGAGGCATAAACTGTTTCGTTTTTCAAGACGAACCATCTGCTCAATAAGCTTCCACGAAGTTTGAATCGGCGCCAACTTGTCACAGGAGATAGAGAATAAAAAAACAGTAGAAAAAATTCGTTAAAGCAAAATTCGGGCACTGAAAAACACGACGAAATGTTTGAATATTTTTCATCTTTTTTTTTACACGAATCGTCAAGCAAGCTGTTGGGACAATCGAGCAGAACCGTCGGCACATTGACCCGACGCTCATTTGGGATCGGCGCTCCCTTGACTCCGCACCCGCATGAATCACCATATTGCTCGGCATGCAAAAAATGATGCTAAATTCCACCCATAGCAAAGATATTTCGCATCGCAGGGCACGAAAAAAAAAAAAACAGGTTACAAGCTTGAACTATTCGTCGTGACAGGAATGCTTGTACAATTCGAACTATTGGGTTAATCTAACAGAACTATTGACTCGCAGAGTTGTCCTAGTTGGAATTGGCACTAATTTTCACCAGCCCCCACGTGAATCATCACGTAATTCAATACGGGAAGAAATTGAAAAATTCAGGAAAATTTCGAAAATACCAGATTTTGAGGAATTTCCAACATTGGAAAAGCAAAAGGAAATGATTAAGAAGGTAGTGCTGTACTATTTTGTTGTTGTTGAAGTATCGGTTATTCGAACTTTTGGTCAATCAAGCAGCAACGCCAGCTCATTGAACTTCCGGTGCGTTGAGATTGGCGTTCGCTAGATCCTAAATTGCAGTCATAGCAAGGGCTTTAAAACATTACAGTTCACCAGGGAATAATCGTAAGTGCTTGCCAATCATCCAACTAAAATGACGACGCAAAATCGTTGTAAATAAAATTAAAAAAAAAACCGTCGGTTCATTTGAACTGACGCTCGCTTCAGCAGGAAATCTCCCCGTATCTCGGCATGGAATAAAGTCAAAGCAAATAAAAACTGTTATTACGATGAATCCGAACCAGAAACCTTCTTCCACACAACCTCGAAGTATCTTCCCACTCACGGGCATGCACCTTTCTCTCTCTCTCTTTTTTTTTTTTAAATCATCCCCCGAGGCCCGGGTGCCAAAAGACGGGGCTCCGCACAAAAAAGGGCAGGTAAGATGCCTTCAACGTCGTCGACGACGACGACGAGGAGTCGGTCCAACCAGAAGACTGCTCGCTCGCGCGCGCACAAACTCATTAGCCAGTAAGATTTATCGCATTGCGGCTTAATTTATTCCGCGCCCACGGTTACCGCAGCCAACTCCGATTTCCTCGCCCAGAAACGCGTCTCATCATCATCGTCGTCGCCATCATCATCATCATCATCATCCTGCCCGCGGGCGAATACACATACATACATACACACACACACACGAGACCCCGATTTCGGAATCGAGAGTCAAGGACGCGACGCTTTATTACGGGTCACGTCGGAGAGAATCCGACGTGATAGACGTTCAAATATCCCTACCTTAATCAACACAACAATGGCCTAATGGCGATTCAACAAAATAGCCTTGGTTTCGAATGAAGTCGTGTCATTTATAATAAGACCCGTAATCGATTTAACAGAGATGACCCGCGAGGTCAGCGGAGACGAGATTCACATGCGCATCCGAGCCTGACCATAGCGCATTACTCAGAAGCCGATGCGAGTCAATCACTAAGAAAAAATATAAACTTAACAAAATGTTTGAAAGGAATAAACGCCGCCATCGGCACAAAGGAACGCGACAAAATAAATCAAGTCAGCAAAAGACTTCCAAAGATCCCGGAATTACGCCTGATGAACTTCCTTTTCATTTCCGAATCAATCCATCATGTGGGATTAAAAAAAAAAAAAAAAACGATCCCGCTTGTTCAAAATTGCCATAAGCACCAAGGATACAATCAAATATTGCATATGAAATCAAAAGACTCTGAAAAGAGTTGCAGCAGACGATTATTTTGATGACTATTCTCGGGATGGACCTAGAAGAGTTTAATCCACTTCATTTGGGCTTACTTTCGTTAAAACCAATTTACATTTCCTCGTCTTGAATCCTCTGTCTTCACAGACGCAATTACACATAAAACATGCTGACGACAGGAAAATTAATTAGAGGGATGCTTGAGTGAAAATAAACGTTTTCTAAAAGCAATCACTGGTTGAAATGAAGTTTCAAAAGAAGTACAACCTGTAACACGACCAAAATTTCGACTTTTGTCAGGATAAAATACTTCGAACGATTTCGCCAATGGATTTTGAAGTAACAAATTTTGTATACGCGTGTACAAATATGTTATTTAAATCTTTCAACAATGAATCCCAATTTGAAATATTGCCTTTTACAGAAAATTTTACCAGCCTCGCGAAGCGTTTCTGTTGGTCTCCGTTAGCCTCATTACAAATTTATAAAACGACTGCACAAGACTGTAAATAAGAGCTTCAAAAATTCGAAGCTCTCATTTTCAAATGAAATTCTCAGAAAGAAATCATGGAGCACAGCTACTTGGAAAACATCCTTTCGGCGGATACCGACTAAAACTTTTCAAAGCAAAAACAGTCTACGCTCTATGGACTCAATTATTTGCTTTTGGGGAAAGAACACATGAACGAACTTTCCTTGAAATCATGCCACGAGAAGAGAAAAAAAAACTTCCATCTGCGAAATTTCCAGGAAAATGAGGACTAGGAAGAAATAAAGCGACGACAATTGAACGCGATGACTGCATCAAGATAAACGTACTTGACATTTTGTTGGTTTTGGCACATGAAGCAATACCAGTAAAACATCCAGCTAAAGATCACACTAGTTTTCCTTCATCGCGCACGTTTCAACATTGACCTAATAATTCTCACTAACGACGACCCAGGCGGCTGCAGAACATGCACATCATTCAATTTAATTGACCACCCTGATGAATAAAAATAAACTTCAAACGATTCTCACAATAAGTTTATCAAAATATGATAAGATACTTCCACGAGAAATCAGGAGAAAATATTGACCGTAAATTGAGAAAATAAAAAAAGCCACGTCAACAAAAAACATGAGAATTGTCACAGCCGAAGAAGGATTCAGCGCAACGTGAATCTTTCAGTGAATTTTATATTACTTGAACACTTCAAATCAATCAGAGCGTCAGAACAGGAAGACAACAAAGCTTACTTATTCGCATTCTCAAAAATCAATTATTGACTGATCAGCGATTCTGCCGAGAAAAAAAATAGTTGACAATATCCGTTAAGCAGCGGAAGTATGAAGTACATTTTATCAAAAAGTGAATTTACAGGAAGAAAATCAACTTGGCAAAATACAGATTGATTCTCTCACACCGTCAAAATGTCACGAGAGAAATTCTAAAAAAGCTAATTTATTTCTTTCGAGTCGCAGAGAACCAGCACTTCGACATGGGTCAAGTATTTTCAAGCGGTCTACTTGATGACGAATCTACGGTGCTTCAAAAAACTAGAAATTCCAAGGCTGCTTCAAATCCCAAAACGAGGAATTTTCAAGATTAGCCCTACGCACAAGTAAAATATTTCCCTCAAGAACTAGCATCGCGATAAAAAACACATGAATTGCGTCACCAGTTCGGAAACCCATGCATCCACTATAAGCACGTGAGAAAAAAAAATAGAGGAAGAAGAAAATAAAGTCGATGAGGCTCTTTTCATGTCGTCTTGCGACACCACCCCCCCAAAACATCACCAGGCAAGGTTGCGACTTCGTTCGTTACTCTTCAATTCAATCCAAAATACGAATCCGAACGGGTTCGTAATAACTCGCGTCAAGGCAAGGACTGCTGGTTGGAGAAGAATAAAAGGGACTCCCTCGAAACGACTGCGACGGCATTGACGAGTTTTTTTTTTTTAAACCTTCACTGCTCGCAGCTGTCATGAGAAAGAACGAACCCAAGACGCGGGATATCCGGAACATGTTTCTGAGCTAAGAATGCAAGAGGCGAAGCCTGGGTTCCACTTCCTGCATTGTCGATACGAACGAGCACTAAACATATGTTGTTGACCGACAGCTGGCACACAAAAAAATGTGTCCGTGAAATCTAGCTCGTCCAAACTTGCGAGAGAATTCTATCCATCACTGAAATTCTTCGAACCCGAGTTTAAAACTCAAGTCAACAATGCCCCAGGGTCTAGGATTGGCATTTAACTCAAAACACTCGCATTAAAGATTAAAACCGGACACGCCCCAAAAATAATTAACCTTCTTAGGAGACCGAATACGTCAGGTACACATAAAAAAAAAAGACACGTTGAGTTTTCAACGACATAAAAAGTAAGTAGGAGTACTGCATCAAAAATATACTCAACAAAAGGGTGTGAAGCAATGCGCTTTTCTTGACCTCATCAACCAAGCAGTCAATCTTAAAGTGGTTTCAACTGCAGAGTTTTGCAATCTTAAAAGGTTTCAACTGTCCACAGTTTTACATTTCAAATTTTAATAAAATTAATTGTATTCAATCAACGACAAAAAAGCTAATTATTTTTGCTTAAACGTTTTCAGGAAGTTCTTGATCTTCCCTCGCGGGTTTCTTGCATTCCAAGTCTCATTGAGCAAACTGTAAGACACCGTTTGATCGATGACTCGTGAACATCACATTCGGGGGCAAGAACGTCTCAGTCTTGCTCCTTTTAATACAGGGGTAAAACTTCGTCGTTGAAAGTTCCGTTTCTCTTCCAGAATCCAAATCATTCGATAGATGCATTTCTTACTTGACTTCAACTGACGTCGCATGGCACAAACTTGACAAAATTTTCCAAAATTCGTTTCGAAAGATTGACGGGCACCAAAAGAAAAATACAAAACGAGAAAAGACCTCGTTCTATATGGGTTCCGCGATAATATGGAATTGGTTTATACTGTACTGTACAGTACTGTATAGTATTCTCCCACCTGGCAACCCAGCTGTGTGAAGGGTTTTGCCTTGTTTTTTCTTCTTCTTTTTTTTTTTTTTTAAACCCTGCTTCCCGTTGCGTAACCTCTTTTCGAAGAATCCTCAACATGATTCACTCTCCTTTTAAATTCTCCAGCACGTGATTTCTTCCTCTTGACGCAAAAATTCGCACCGGAATGCCACGCAAGAAGAGCATAAAAAAAAAAAAAAGAAGAAGCGGCAAGCAAAAAAAAAGGGAATTCGGGGGTAGAAATACGCACCGGAAACCGCTGGACGCTCGCCGCGGGACCGGAAGCACCAGACGACGACGAAGCCGCCGCCGCCGGTGCCGCCAACACCGCCGCCGCAGGAGGAGGAGCCGGTGCTGTGTGTACGCGGCCCAGATGCCCGTCCGAGCCCCACCTGTGCAGGTTGCCCGAGGAAAACGTGCGCTTGAATTCGTAGGCGCCGAGGAGCATGAGTCTCGGCAACACCCCGGTGGCGCCCTGCTCCCGGCGCCGCATCGTCCCATAAATCCGCAACACATTCTCCATCGCAAGGACGCCCCTTTATTTTTCTGTTCTTTCAGCTCCCCCTTGCCCTCTTTTTTTTGTGTGTGTGTACCTTCTCCCGGCACGTCGCTGACGATGCCGAAGCTTTTCACTGGCACATTTTGTCACAACTTTAATATACGCGAATAACAACTGGGATCATGCGTGGAATTGTCAAGAAAAGCAAATAATTACACTTGTGTCCAAAGTCTCCAAGCCTATACTGCGACCGACTATTCTTCGCAACTTCAGAACACAAAATAGAGCAACAATATACAGCACTGAACGATTTATGCGGATATTCTCTTCACGATGAAGCTTCGATAATCGTCCCGACCCGAGGATGAAAAACATGAAAGGGGACATTTACATTTTGAAAGGGGACTAACAGAGCTTAGTTTCGTGTCATGTGGGGGGTTTTTTTCCACATAAACAATTCCTCGAGTGCAGTTCGAAAAAAATGTTCAAAGTCGCCTTAAATTATTAGTATAATATTGAGGCATGGAATAGTTTGCCTTAATGAGGCATCACTTGTTCAACTCAACTTAACGAAACATTTCTTTCATGTCCGCCATCGTTTACAAATTACGTAACCAGGGCCAAACTGGCCTAATCACTATCGTATTCGAACAGCGAAAAAAAAAATCACAAAGCTAAACTGAATTGATCCCCACCCGTCAGGCAGACATTTGCAGAAAACTAGAGAGCCATGGATCAAATACACACTTGAGGGGGAGAAAAACTGACAGTCGAGGAAAACAACAAGATATGCTCTGAACAGTAAGACAGTGGCGTTCTTCAACTTTTTCGCGAAATTCAAACGAAAAAAAAAAAAGAACGGGCGACAAAGGCAAGTATCACACGAGATCCCACGAGGAAGGAAAAATATAAAATAATGAACGGAAGTATCGACGCCACGTCGAACAGGGAAAGGGACACTCGTGAAAAACCATATCCTGGGTCCCGGGTTTATCCCCGGCAAATAATCTCGGCTTTTTCTCCCTATAGTCGTACTGAAGTTCCTTGACACAGTATAAACTAAGAAAAAACTGAGCTTCCTGATACGAAAACCAGTCAAGTCACTTCGACATCATTCACAAGAAAAGCGTTCCGTCTCGTGACGACTTCCCGGAACTGATAAAAACGTCACACATCCAAAGGCTTCATTCCGAACATTACAATTAACTTTGAGACTTTTCTTTAATTTCATGGAAGGAAAATTAATTTCCAACGGATTTTCGCAATAATTTGTCCGATTACGCGTTTTATCACTCGAATCCTATGAAATTAAAGAAATAATACGCATTTTTTAAGGCGTCTAAAATTTGTGTGTGTGTGTGTGTGAAGACACACGCTATTCCACGCCCATTTTCATTCCTCCATTCACGAAGAGCAGGGTCTACTTTATTAATGGCGCCACTAAAGCTGAGGCAGTTTTCGTGTACGATACAGTACCACCTCCCAGGCACCAAATACTGTACCACCTAGTGCACGAATTCAGGCCCAGGACACGGACTGTACGTCTACAACGATTTTACATACAATATTCGTTTCGGTTCTCAAATTTTTTTAGTGAAGAAAATCCACGACGGAATCTATTCGTTTGAAGCCAGAAGAATGCACGCAAAATTCAGTACAATTTGACACAATTTAAAAAATAAATTATTCCGAATTCTGACAAATCACACAAGAAAATTACTCGTAAGAATCAACAATCCTTCGACACGAGAGATTCAAAGGGAAGTTTAGCGAGCCTTCACAAACTAACGTCATCCCCATTCAATCCTATCTGATCAATACAAGCGGATTCTTCGTCCAACCGGGAAGAGATTCTTCGGAAAACTGTTTCCATCACAAAAGCTTCTTTACACTCCTTCCTTCTCTGAAAGTTCAGGTTTAAAATGTATTTTGCCCCTGATCAAATAATCTCGGGTTACAAAAAAGAGAGCACATGTTTTCCAGCCACGGTTCACAACTCGAGAGGAATCACACTGAAGACTTTTTTTTTTTGCACAACAGGGCATTCCAGGCGTGAGTCATGATTCGACCTCGAGCCGACTGCTTCCGAATCAGTAGAATACAGTGACTCAAGTTTTCGGACCTCGAAAAAAAAGCCTTTCTTGGGAT